>JARSSU010019789.1:0-16793 GCA_029619165.1 Eurosta solidaginis | reverse complement strand
TAGATAGGACAGATAGTGAGGTGTGAGCGAGTGGGTGGTGAGTTCGCATTCGTGAATGACGTACGTTTTGTGAGCTACTTACTTATCTTCAAGCGACATTTTATTTAATTGAATACTTTTTTTGGGAACGTCGGCCGCATGGGTATGCGTCATGCAACTGGCATTGGAAATTAAAGGCAAAGACGGTATGGAATGATTAAGAGTTTCTTATTTGGGTAACTAAGTATTAGGAATTTATAATGTACTACTTATAAAAAAAAATACACTTACATAGAAAAAATATAAAAAGAAAAATGAAACTGCTTCACTTCCCTGCAGACAAAGGCCAAAGTAGTCAGAAAACATTCTAGTTCATTGACTAGAATTTTGTGGGGTTACTCATACTAGGCAGCTTTTGAATAGTTCATTGGCTATAATTTTGTGGTGTTAGTATTTGAATAATTTATTCGACTATATTTTGGTCTGTCGGACTCGAGGAAATGCGCTAGTGCTTTCTGTAGCCAATTTGCAATTCATACCTCCATTAACAATGATAGATATTGTTAAATCAACGGGCACATAAACACAAGCATGACGAATGGCACATAACCGTTACTTCAACAGAGGTTAAATAAGGCATTGAAAAGGCCAAGCCTTCCATATCAATTGTCCCACGCGGAAAACCTATGCCAATGCCAAAACACCTTGGCCATGAGGGCATCAGAAACCTAGCACATGCTTTCCATTTGTCGTTAAAAGCCTTTGCCATTCCAGAATAACGGAGAATGGCAAGGACAAACCAACTACCAAAGACCGGAAACCCAGCCAGTATCTACCGATATTATCCCTTTAGTCAGTAACGAAAATGTTTAAAGCCGTTATGATTCCCTCATTTAAAGGAAATTCTTCGGTTATCCAACCGTAAAGTGCATATCACTACCACCGTTCTGAACCCCATTAACACTCATTATAGAACGATGCTAGTGCAGCTTGGCCTTTTTGACACAGTCAACCACGACTGGCTTGTTCCTTCTCCGTTAGATAGATAGATAATTTATTAAGGATTGCACTGCGATTAGTCTATTGTGCCCTCACCTCTTTCACATACAAGCCGGCTTCCATGATGAACCCTAGCAGTTCTCTTGGCTTGAGGGAACTACTGTGGGAATGTTCTGGCCAAGGTGAGCCCATAAACTTAAACCTGCCTCTTAAGATTGAGTCACATTTTGGAGGATATGGTCTGCTGATCCATCACAAAATCGGCATATGTTATTCCGTTACTTTTTAGTTTTTATATACATATATGTACGTATTTTTATTAAAATTTATTCCAAAGTATAATGTATTGAAGTGATAAATTTTAAAGTGATATATATATTTATAGACACACTTTTTATATATATCAAATATAACGAATAAAATGAATTTGATCTAACTTTTCAATTTTCAAGTAATTTTTCAACCCGATTAGGACTAATATATTAAGTAGTACGATGCTGATGCAAATATCGACTAGTATGTCAACTGGTATTACAATGATGCATAGACTGAGCAGTATGCCAACTGGTATGTTGATGTTGAATACACTAACTAGTATGTCAGTTGGTATGATATTGCTGTGTATAATAACTAGTATGCCATCTGGTATAATGCTGGCGCAAAGGCTGACTAGCGTGTTAATTGGTATGACCCTAATGGATATGCTGACTAGTATGGCATCTGGTACGATGTTGATGTATATATTAACTAGTTTGTCAACGCATCGAAGTCTTCAAATAACTTTTGGTAAAAATGTGGTTCTCATTTCGGGGGTTTAAATTAGACCTATAAGAAATGGTTTTTTGTGGCTCATTCATGGAGATGGGTGTAACATTATGAGGATCAACTCAGTACAGCATAACGTTCGATAAGATTCATAGACCTTAGAAAGCTACCATCCAATAATGGACTATATTATTCATTAAACTTTCTTATGAAATGAATGAAAATAAATAAAAAAAGAACTGATACAATTCGTTCATAATTTTTATCTTCCATTGTCGTGTTCACAGCTATATCTAATAGGTTGAGATTTCTTGAAACCAGCTCATAAAAGGAGTTCATGGGGTTTGCTAAGGTTTTTGGATAACTTTTATTGAGAACTTGTTTGATGTTCCATATCCATTCCATTTTTCGATTACACTGTTTGCTTTTGTCTAAACCTGGATACTAAGTTAAAGGGTTATACATTTGACACAGGGTGTAGTTTGTTTACATACATACAAACAGAAAATACATGCCATCACATCCTCTCACACCCACTAACTACCGGCATTTACTTTTCTCCAGCCCATACATATTTAAGTATGTATACATTATGTGAGTATTCCCGGCTTTTTTAATACTTTTATCTTTCACTCAAAGTTTCGGTCATGCGCACTACTCACATGGAATACCACATGAAAATCGCCTGATTTTCTAAAAGTACTATATGGCCTGACTCAACATTATCATACATCAACAGAAGATACTAGAATTTACCTTCATATATAGGTAGGTATGTTTATGTGTATGTACGTATGTATGTATAAGGGATAGCATTGAAATCGGTAGTTAGTATTAGTGCTTGACACAAATCCCTACTATATGTATATGCCAGATGACAAGTCTAGCACATGATAAAACAAAAATTAGCGCAGTGAAGTAAATCGAACAAATATGTACATATGTGAAACTCTCTCCATATATGCTTTATTACTTTAACACTTATTAAATGGGTTGATTTGGGTTGGATTTTTACTGGTTTGTATTGAAGTTCGTAGTTTGGAAGTACCTATTTGCAATTTTTGTTAAACAAATATAATTTTAAGAGAGTAAACTAGCTAAGAGCATTTGAGATTTAAAGGGAGGTTTAATGTTTTATTGAACAAATTGTGTTTAATTTTGTGGGCTATTTTCTCATCAAGGCTTAAGATGGGCATAGTTGCTCATTAATATTTTGTTAAATATTTATGTTAAAAGACCCAGAATTTCCAAAATATCCAAAAAAATTTGGAATAAGAGACCTATGGCTCTATATACTATATTGAATACGAAATAGCAGTGGTAGTTTTTTTTTAATTTCGCCAGTTAAACTCTTTTATGTTTTCTATAATTTAAGCAAAAGTTTCAAGGAATATTGTAGCTGCCACTATGCAAACCAATCTTAAAAACGTTTTCCTTTTTTTCTGCATTTTTTTTAATGTGCAATTTTGTAGCTCAATAAATTTTAGTCTAACAAAGTAGGACTAACAAAAAACAAAAATGCAAAGCACGATAGCCTCCGCAGAAATTGTAGGCCTCTCTTCCAATTTGCGAAGTGCTCCTTTTAATTTTTCCTACAAATTGGCGTGACGAGAGCTATGTATGTAAGTACATGTTTTACGCCGACCCCGAACAGCATCTGCAAGGCAAATGATTTTCATTGAAAAGCTTTTCGTGGCAGAAATACACTCGGAGTGCTTGCCAAACACTGCTGAGGGACGATCCCACTTAGAAAATTTTTTTTCGAATTGAAAACGCATGTTTATCAGTTTTCGATGTTGCTTTGCGGGGCCTGAACCCAGATTCTTCGGTGTCGTAGACGGAGCACGCTACCACCACGCCACGCGGCAGTGGTCCCTCAAACTTCGTATTGAATTAGCATAGCTTCATTTTTTATATGGATAAAAAAAATAGAGCAGCCTTCGGAACTTTTTTGAATCAATGCGAATTTTTAAAGAACTATAACTTGTGTTTTGTTAGGCTAAAAATGATTGAGATACAAAACTGCATACTCAAAAAAATTCAAAGAACTATATGACACTACTTTTTTCTGTATCTTTCCTTCAATTTTTTGTCTCTCTCCCTACCAATATGGTTTGAATATTGGTTTAAGTATGCAAACTATGTTCATAAAAACTAACGAAGTACAATCTAGTTCACTGAAACAAACGAGCTAGTTTGTATTTCGTCATGATGAAATAAGTATTTAAGTGTTCTCATCCCGTTGACGTTTTCCCTTATTCTGACAAGTTCAGCATGCATATTTTAGAGGGTGGCTTATCATTCAGAACTGCCTTTGAGTTATACTATGATCCGAGTAAATTTTACTATATGTTTAGAAATATTATAACTATATAACCCGCTACTAGATTTATTTAGCCCAAAGATTAACGTAATTTTTTGTTCCCCAAAAGAATACAGAAACAATTTTGCAGAAAACAAATTTTTTGGGGAATTTTGTACAAAAAATGAAGCAATCAAAATTTAATACTTTTGTAATACAAGTAAATACAGAAAATAGAGAAACCCGAAAAAGTGAGGTTATGTTGTTGGCATCACCTTTATTACATGATGGTATTTCATAAAGTTTTTTTGACATTTGGTTGTTTTTTCTTATTTTTTCTTAAAAGTCAAAACTTTGATTTTAGTTTGAAAACTTTGTGCATAACTACACAACTAAAATGAACTTTCCTGTGAAATAATTGAACCACCAGAAAGCGAAATAATTTTTCCGTATTATTTAAATAAAAAAAAATAAATGTAAGGCGCGACAACCTCCGAAGAGATCTAAGGCCGAGCTTCTCTTCCAATTTGCGTCGTGCTCCTCTTGGTTTTCCTACAAATTGGCCGGACGGGACCTACATGTTTTATGCCGACTCCGAACGGCATCTGCAAGGCAGATGAGTTTTCACTGAGAGCTTTTCATGGCAGAAATACACCTGGAGCGCTTGCCAAACACTGCCGAGGGGCGACCCCGCGGCCACCGTGGTGTGATGGTAGCGTGCTCCGCCTACCACACCGTATGCCCTGGGTTCACACCACGGGCAAAGCAACATCAAAATTTTAGAAATAAGGTCTTTCAGTTAGAAGAAAATTTTTCCATATTATTTGCCTTGTTTTTATTGTGAAAAATGTTAATGAAACAAGTAAGGAAGGCTAAGTTCGGGTGTAACCGAACATTACATACTCAGCTGAGAGCTATGGACACAGAATAGGGGAAAATGACCATGTAGGAAAATGAACCTAGGGTAACCCTGGAATGTGTTTGTATAATATGTGTATCAAATAGAAGGTATTCAAGAGTGTTTTAAGAGGAGGTGGGCCATAGTTCTATAGGTGGACCCCATTTAGGGATATCGCCATAAAGGTGGACCAGGGCTGACTCTAGAATTTGTTTGTACGATATGGGTATCAAATGAAAGGTGTTAATGAGTATTTTAAAAGGGAGTGGGCCTTAGTTTTATAGGTGGACGCCTTTTCGAAATATCGCCATAAAGGTTGACCGGGGCTGACTCTAGACTTTGTTTGTACGATATGGGTATCAAATGAAAAGTGTTAATGAGTATTTTAAAAGGGAGTGGGCCTTAGTTTTATAGGTGGTGGACGCCTTTTCCAGAATACGCCATAATAGGTGGATGCCTTTTCGAAATATCGCCATAAAGGTGGACCGGGGCTGACTCTAGACTTTGTTTGTACGATATTGGTATCAAATGAAAGGTGCTAATGAGTATTTTAAAAGGGCGTGGGCCTTAGTTCTATAGGGGGACGCCTTTTCGAGATATCGCCATAAAAGTGGACCAGGGGCGACTCTAGAATTTGTTCGTACGATATGGGTATCAAATGAAAGGTGTTAATGAGTATTTTAAAATGGCGTGGGCCTTAGTTCTATAGGTGAACGCCTTTTCGAGATATCGCCATAAAAGTGGACCAGGGGTGACTCTAGAATTTGTTTGTACTATACGGGAATCAAATGAAAGGTGTTAATGAGTATTTTAAAAGGGCGTGAGCCTTAGTTCTATAGGTGGACGCCTTTTCCAGATACCGCTATAAAGGTGGACCACGGGTGACTCTAGAATGCGTTTGTTCAATATGGGTATCAAACGAAAGGTGTTAATGAGTATTTTAAAAGGGAGTGGGCCTTAGTTCTGGGGTGGACGCCTTTTCGAGATACCGCCATAAAAGTGGACCAGGGGTGACTATAGAATTTGTTTTTACAATATGGGTATCAAATGAAAGGTGTTAATGAGTATTTTAAAAAGGAGTGGGCCTTAGTTCTATGGGTGGATGCCTTTTCGAGATACAGCCATAAAAGTGGACCAGGGGTGACTCTAGAATTTGCTTTTACGATACGGGTATCAAATTAAAGGTGTTAATGAGTATTTTAAAAGGGCGTGTGCTTAGTTCTATAGGTGTTGGACGCCTTTTCCAGAATACGCCATAAAAGTGGACCAGGGTTGACTCTAGAATTTGTTTGTACGATATGGGTATCAAATGAAAGATGCTAATGAGTATTTTAAAAGGGAGTGGGCCTTAGTTCTATAGGTGGATGCCTTTTCGAAATATCGCCATAAAGGTGGACCGGGGCTGACTCTAGACTTTGTTTGTACGATATGGGTATCAAATGAAAGGTGTTAATGGGCATTTTAAAAGGGCGTGAGCCTTAGTTCTATAGGTGGACGCCTTTTCGAGATATCGCCATAAAAGTGGACCAGGGTAACTCTAGAATTTGTTTTTACGAAATGGGTATCAAATGAAAGGTGTTAATGAGTATTTTAAAAGGGAGTGGGCCTTAGTTTTATAGGTGGACGCCTTTTCGAAATATCGCCATAAAGGTTGACCGGGGCTGGCTCTAGACTTTGTTTGTACGATATGGGTATCAAATGAAAAGTGTTAATGAGTATTTTAAAAGGGAGTGGGCCTTAATTCTATATGTGGGCGCCTTTCGAGATATCGCCATAAAGGTGGACCAGGGGTGACTCTAGAATTTGTTCGTACGATGTGGGTATCAAATGAAAGATGTTAATGAGTATTTTAAAAGGGAGTGGGCTTTAGTTTTATAGGTGGAAGCCTTTTCGAGATATCGTTATAAAGGTGGACCAGGGTTGAATCTAGAATGCGTTTGTACAATATGGGTATCAAACGATACCACGAACAGTATTCCTGCCAAGATTTCAAGGGCTTTTGATTTCGCCCTGCAGACTCACTTTCTCTGCGAGTGCCCAGCCCTCGCGAATTTTCGGTCCCGAACTCTAGGCAGTTATTTGTTTCCGGACTTAAGGGCGGTGTCAAACTGCCGAATAGGGAAATCAGTAGGTTTATTGATTTAACCAAGTGGTTTGAGTATAACTATACGCAGGGTACATCAATCTAAAACGTAATTGGTTCCAGGAGGAAGTGCATCAAAATGGCGCCTAGAGCGCTACTTGAGCCCGGCTCCATAGCCGGGCAGCACAGTAATCAACCAACCATACACATATACAACATTGGTTAATCGTTGTAGTTCTATAAAATAGAACAAAACCAACAACAATACCAGTTTCTATGAAAAACCGCCTTACCAACGCATAACTTATACACATGATTACATACGGAGTATGTTCTGTGTATAAAGAAAATATGCGAAAGAAGGCAATTGGGATAAGATTTACAACAACTAAGGCATGACGTGGCTGAATGCGTTTGTAACACTTCAACCATCGTAGGAGTGCGGGTTCCAATCCCACTCCCGGGAGAAAAGGCTTTGAAGAGATTTAAAAGGTATAATCGAAACAGCTGTCGCCTTGTCCTGCCTGATGTCACGTTGTTTAAAATTTTCCCAAATTATTAAATAAGTTAATAATTTTTGTTGTTATATCGGCCTAATGATTTGTAAGATCGCTGAATCGAGCTTAAGGCCTAACAGTAATTATTTTATCATTATTATTGTTATGATATAACAACAAAAATTGTTAATACATCCCAGAGAACGGGAAAAAAGTGTCAATAAAATATGACACTATGGCACCATTGCCATCAAACAAGTCCAATTTTCACATCCATTCTGCAATAAATGTCGCAGTGCTGTGAATATCAATTGGCAAGAACCAGAATAGAAGTAGGAATAATGAAGACAAACAAAAAACCGCTGTGATGGCTGAATGGTTATAGCAGCGGCGCATAAACGTTGCCGATGAAGGAGTTTAGCTCCCGAAATGGATCTATACAACGAGCTTTGGCAGTTGTCTATATTTTTTCTTTCTTCTATTCTAATTTAATAAAAAAGAAAAAATTTATCATAACAATAATAATGATAAAATAATTATTGTTAGGCGTTGAGTTCGATTCAAACCCTCGATCGTAAAAGTTAATATCAAATAAACTGATGGTTACATATTACCGTTTTATACAGCTGCAAAAATATTTTGTCCACCACTGTATGCTTTTACGTGCGTATGACCTTCATTTTATTCACATGAACTTATAAATTACATATATGTTAATAATAATTTTTGTTGTACTTCAGTATTTGAATACAAGTAAATTTAAAAATAAATATTAAGTATATGCGAAATCGTTTTTTGTTTTTTTTTGTTTTGATAGCATTTTGTGATAGAGCTTGTGAATAATTTTTCAGCAATAATGATTCATATTTCATTGTATATGAGTAATTTAGAAATTGACGCTGGCCATAGAGTAGATAATTATTAGATACATTAACTGATAGTAAATGTAAATCACAGAGACTTTTTATCGATTAAACGCTAGATAAAGCAAGTTGAAATATTTCATCGGTGACTTCTTATTACTACTACAATATACGATAAGAATGAAAGCTTTCATTATAAAATTCACCATATAGCTTGTTAATTAATTGTTAACGCATTTAATTGTGAGTGCTTAGAAATAGAAAAACAAAATAGCAAAAAAAATAATCATAATTAAAAAAAGAAAATTTGATGATCATGCGGCTCGAGATGGTCGGGATTGGTACCGGATCTGCATCCGGCAAAGGACCATCAACTCGATAACACTCCCCAAGGCCTTCGGGGAGTGTCCCTATCGCTACAACAAAAACAACAAATACATAACGCACAAATACATTTGGCATAAAGGCGCAAAACTAGCACAGCCAGACAAAGTATTAAATTATTTAAAAAGTAATTAACAAATAAGAAAAGTTTAAAGTAAGTAATCAAAATTTAAAAATAGCTCATAATTGTCTGCTTTGAATGGAAGGGAGTTTAGCACTTTTGTTTGCTTTAAAGAAATTATTTTCTTTTTGTTTGTGCAACTGTTTATCTGGCTCAAATTTTTAAATTCTTTAAATTCCAATATTTACGCTGAATTGTCTTAATAAGACTTTTTAGTAAAAAAAAACTTAAAAACAATTATTCCCATTTATTTGTTGCTCGAAGATAGTATATACCTATATATGTATATATTTTTGTCTCAGGTGTAGCAGAAAACTTGTTAGAGAATTAATCTCCATGGTTACTCCGATATAAAGAGCACAGCTGATTTCACAAAAATATGTATGTACCTTTCTGCCTCTCAGTTTTTTTCATTCACATACTCGTCAGGTTTATATTTATGTGCATTTGTATGCGTTTTATACATAAAAAGTTTGCATTAGTTTATATTTTGCGATTCACAAACACGCTAAACAAATTGTTTATGCTTGTGGTCGGCGAGACTTAAGCGTAAATTGTATTGTGTCATCGTTGCACAGTGTAATTAGTTAGCCCATTATACTCCATTTTTTGGTGGACAAGAGTTCCGAAATATCAAACTTTCGATCATAGAAATCCGATTTCTTTATGATGTAATATTTAAAATTTGGCATTGGGTGTGTTCGAGCTGCAACTGTTGCAGAGTTGTTACTTTTTATGACAAAGTGTCATGTTCTTTTGCAAAGTTTGAACAGCTGTGGATATGTTACGCGCTCGTTGAATGAAATGTCGACAACATATTGATCATCACCAGCGTTGCCAGGTTAGCCTTTTCGAGGCTAGATTTAGCCTTTTTTTTGCATTTAGCCTCGAAATTTCGGGTTTAACTTCGTGACTTTTTTCTAGCCTTTTTTACTCCGAATGTGTTTTTAATAATTTCTAAAATAAAGTAATTTCAATAGTTCCTGTGAACACCTAATACCTAATAATATGAGTTCTCTACAAGGGTTTAATTCTTTTTCTGCTGAAAATTCGTTGAAAGTTTCAAAGCCAGATGTATTTTCTTACTTTGAAAAAGAGAAGTATAGTTATTCTTCAAGTCAAATAACATTAATAGAGCTGCAGTGGCGAAAACTTATAACTATACAATGGAAAAATGTACACTCCACCATGAAATTTTGGTCGGAAGTCCGGGAAAATAAAAATGCATTAAACGAACCTCCTTTTTTGTCGGATTCATATTTAGTTTTTTAGTATTACCACTCAGTAACGCGGAGGTTGAAAGCATTTTTAGTGGCATGAAATATCTGAAAACTAAATTAAGGAACATACTAAAAATTAAAATGCTTAATGCGCTGCTTAATATTAGATGCTCGTTAAAACGCTTATCTAAATGTTGTAATGATTTTGAAATTACCGATGATCTCATATCTATGGTAAATAGCCAAACTTTATACGCAGACTTAAGCTCTTCTGATTCTTCAGACGGGGAATATTTTATATAAATAATTAGTTTGTAATATTTTTTATGTATATCATCATCATCATCATCCTCCTCAACTCCTATTGGAGCATAGGGCCTCGACCACCGACTTAAATTTTATTCTTTTAGGTGCAGTTCTTGTGATGTCATTCCACGTATATCCTGCGTCTTCGAGTTCTTTATCCACAGTTCTGCGCCAAGTTTTCGCAGGTGCACCAGGTCGTCGGCTTCCTTGTGGATTCCATCGCAATGTTTGTCTGGCTATATTTACTGGAGGTCTTCTGAGAGTGTGACCAATCCACGACCATTTACGCTTGGTTATTTCTGTGGCAGCCTTAGGTTGATTTGTTCTAGACCATAAGTCGTCATTTGAAATTCTTTCCGGCCATCGAATTTTCAGGATTCGGCGCAGACATTTATTAATAAAAACTTGTAGACGTTTCTGAATTGAAGTTGAGCTTTTCCACGTCTCGCAAGCATAAAACAGTACCGATTTAACATTCGAATTAAGCAGTCGAAGCTTCGTTTTTAAAGATATTTGGCTGGACCTCCACACGTTTGCCAGTTGCCCAAAACCCATTCTTGCTTTGTTTATGTGAGACTGAACGTCCTCATCTGCACCGCTCTTATTTGAGACAATACTACCAAGATAAACAACGGACTCTACACCTTCGATTTCATTTTCGTCAACCGTAAGCATCAATGGCCTTGATGAAATACTATAGCCGCATCTTATGACTTTGGTTTTCGCTGTATTGATGCTTAGTCCGGCCTCCTTTGCATGTGTGTTGACAGCTTCTAAATTGTGTTGAAGGTCAGTACTTCTGTGGCTAAGCAGACAGACATCGTCTGCATATTCTAAATCCCCTAGCTGGATATATATATACACATATGCAATCATTTAAAGTAATTCCATGTGCTAGTCAAGGAAAATGTGCCTGATATGTTTTGAAACAAGAAGATATATTTAAGTTATGTTTATAAGTTTTTATTTACAAATGTGTAAATAAAATATAAAAAAAATTTAATGAATTAACCAAAAAAAATTTTGGTCTTTTTTTAGCTTCTTTTTTTTCTAAATTTAGCCTTTTCTAACCTTTTTTTTTGCCAATCTAGCTTCTTTTTTTTCATCACCTGGCAACACTGATCATCACTAGCATATAACTCAAACGCAACATAAAATTCCAACAATTAGCAAGCACTTCAGTAATGTTGTTTGGCAGCTCGAACACACCTAATTTCTGCATGTGCGAGAATACCTAATATTAGGCCTAATTAAATTCACGACGGCGGCTACAAAACGACATCTGTCAAATTATTTCTACACATGTTGTTGTCAGGGTCGTTATTTTCGGGGCGACAGAGCAGCACGACAATCAATCACGAATGCCGTGATAGCCAGATTAAACCTAATTCTATTTTTGGGTAGCATCATTGAGTGGCGTCCTTTTTATTTTGTCAATAAAAACTAAAATTGAAGTATATAACAGATAATTAAAGGTAAAATCATTTTTTCGGAGTTGAAAGTCCTGGTCAAAAAATTGTCTTAAGTGAAAATATTTGAGTTCCTAGGTATCCCTATAGCAATATCATGTCGGATGATGCATCCATTTTATTTTTCGAACTTTTTCCATAAAAGTCCACATATAAAAGTAAAATCTGTATTTTTATTTTTTGAGTCCGATAGAACTAGTTAAATCGAATTTTTAAAAATAAAATTTTAAATTTAAAAATTTGTTTTTTAATTCTTTATCAAGCCGCACTTTTATTATTTAACTTTTATTTCCGGACTTTTATTTTTAAGTCAGAGTTTAACTAGTTCTAAAAATTTTGTTTAATTCGGATAAGCCGTTTCTTTGTTATCAAGCCGGACTTTTATTTTAGTCTTAAAAAATAAAAGTCCGGATTTAACTTTTATTTCTGGACTTTTATTTTTAACTTTTATTTCCGGGCTTTTATTTTTAAAAATCCGAGTTTGACTCGTTCTATCGGACTCAGGTAATAAAAATCCGAAAATAATTTTTATCTTGATCGAAGTTTATTAAAAGTCCAAAATTAATAGTTTTGCAAGGAATTATATTATAAAAGGAATAACAGTTTCCGCCCCTGGGTAAAATCATTCTTTTGGGCGTTCTTTTAAACATAATTAATATCTTTTTTCTAAATTTTCGCTACTATCTGCTATAATTTATATTTGTGCCTGCTGCGTTCAAAGTAATCAATTAGCCAATGCTTGGCTACGCTTGTCGTCAAACTTTGCTACATTGTAGTGGTGGTCTGTAGCAGCCATGTTGAAAGTAATCAGCCCTATTGCTTAAGAATGAAAAATGTTGGCCACTTTGCGGTCAAATTCATCGAAATTGCATCAGTAGGTCTAGGACTTGAAAACTCAGTTTAAGTATAAGTGAAGTTTTGAAGAATACATTTTCCACTTTATTTATCAACTCGAATGAAGCTCTCTCACAAATATTTGTTTTCTTTTTAACTTTTTTTGCAGAAAAATATTAACCGGTACACACTGTATTTCGCACACAGTTGCAGTAATCATCATTCATATAAGTAAAGTTAGTTAAAGAGAGAACTCGTACAGAGCAAAAGCAAAGAATAAAACTGTAGGTACCACCAAAGACTCTACGACGACTTGCATTGCCCCACCACACCGTATCATTCGATTTACAATGAGTAGGTATATCTCAACAATGGGACGCGAGATTTGGTATAACCCAAATAATAAGTGGATGAAAAATTTTATGAATAATTAAATATTTGTTGTTATAACGACGTCAACACGCACCAACGCCACGTTTGCTCAACACTTTTTATCTTTTGATAGACATTAGGGGGTCCAGGATTTTGTGCAAATGGTCTAGCATCATTGTATTGGCAAACTGGTGTAGTATTTTTACACAAAACGCCAAAAAATTATACGGCTATGCATTTGGTACCTCATGGCAAACGCAAATCAAAAACCGTATCAATTAATAAAAGAGATTGTAATCCAAAAGACGCACGCAGACTACATAAATGCATTAACAAAATATAAATATATACAAAATATGTAGGTAAAACTATAAATTATTAAATAAGGTGGGAATTGCAAAGCTGACTTGACCAATATGGATACAAGTGGTACGCGTGGTTACGGGTGTGTGCGAGTGTGTGTTGGTAAATACATACCTTAAGTTTTAATCTCGTGTTCTGATTAGATTAGCATTACTAATAAATTTATAGTTAAATTGGTTATTTATTAGGTGGGATTTGATTTGAATTTAATTAAATCACGTTAGAATTTGGAGTAACCTTGCCATATTCGAATATGATATCGAGAAGCTCGAACAAGCACAAAACCGAAGGTTCAAAAGTCAAATATTTGTTTGTGATTGGCATAATTAGACATAATTTTTTTTTAAACTTCTAAGGCCTACTTGCAGAACTTTTTAACATATAGTAATTTTAAAGTTTGTCGCAGTTGTATAAGTTTAACCCCCCACGATGAAAGGTAAACTACCTTAGCGCAAGCGGGCCTAAAGCAAATATAGCGATTGTAAGAAGAAAAAAATCACTTTGTTATGAGAAAGCCGAAAATCTAAACTTTTATATCAGACTTCAAATGTCTATATATCGTGCAAGCTTAATACTAATCTGCATAGTAGTTTCTTATCACAAAGCGGATTTTTACTAATTTTTAATTTTTCTTGCTTTTTTACATTCTAGTGGGGGGAAAATTTTTTTTAAATATATATGTGACCCGGTCTATGCAAAGGTGGCTTATGACTCAAAAAATAAACTGCGAAAAATAGCTGTTAACAAATGTTTTTTTTTGTGAGAAACAGCTGTTGAGTCATAAGGCACCTTTTCATAGACCGGGTCACATATAGTGATAACGTAAAAATCTAAAGAAATTAACATTAAAACAAATATTCCGAGCAAAAAAGAAAAAAATTATTAGTACGGAATTTTTATGCAATCATAACTTCCGGTTTAATAGAAAGAGCCTAACTTTACTCGATTGTACTCGATTCTAAAATTTTGGCACTGAAAGCGATGACAACAATATGGGAGGAAAAATAAGCTCTTTGATGGCTGGCACAAAATACTTACGACGATTGTAGGTTCCACGTAGCTCTTTTTCGGCTGCCGTTTGAAAACGCTCTATCTCAGAGAACTTTTCAAAAACGGAAAATTAGTTTAAAAATCGCCCAAACTGTTCACTTTTTTCAAAAACGCCCAATGTCAGCATAAACTCAAACCGGCGTTTTGAAAAAAAATATTAATAAAAATTCGAGGTAGGAAGTTCTTCATTTTACATTTTTTTGTAACTTTATTAATACATTTTATTTTGTTTTATATTTGAAATTGTTGTTGGTTATATTGCCATTACTACGCTATTACCCTGGCCTGGTAGCGTGCTTCGCCCATCACAACGAAGATCCTGGCTTCAAGACCCGGGCAATGCAACATCAACAATTTAGAAACAAGTTTTTTCAATTAAATAAAAGGTTTTCCTAAACGGGCTCTCCTCCCCTTGGCAGTGATTTGGCAAACATTCCCTGGTTATATCTGCCAAGAAAAGCTTCTCAGTGAAAAATTATTTGCTTTGCATATGCCGCTCGGAGTCGGCGTAGAACATGTAGGTGCCGTCCCGCAAATTTTCAAAAAAAAATTATATTGAGCACATATCAAATTGAAGAAGATATGCCTAAATCTGCTCGGAGGTAAGTAAATCGCGCCAAGTTTTTATTTGTTTATTTTTTTAATTACCTCACAGGTTTTTTTGGCTGCCCCAGTCAGTCCGAAAAATTTAGGAAGATTCAGGATGCTATTTCCCATCATTATTTTCAATCCGCGAGAAAAAATATTTGGTGTAGGTATTCCCGTCACCCCATTATCACCTTATCTGTTTAAAAATGCTTTCTCATCAGTGAATTTGGGCTTAACTATATAAACACATAAGCAGATAGCCAGGGTCACCAATTCTTCTCCTATCCTTATATTTAAATTTTGGTTTGACCTTAGTTTCGATTCATTCGGTTTAACGAAGCTTTACTGTACGCATGCAATCTATTGGTAGGTGTGAATAATTTTATGTTTTTTGTAAGAGATTTGGCTAATACTTTGTTAAGCATTCATATATATCTGTAGATCAGCTAAATTTATCAATAATCTCATAATCAATTACACCTACCGACTGTTCTCCAGTTTTGACATTTCTCTGTAGGCACTCATGTTGTTTTTGGTAAACGTAATGCAGCTGTTTTAGATATAGAAAAATGTGTATGAAAATAAAAATTTCACACAAATATTAAGAGCGAAAATTTGCAAATTTTACTACTCTCGTTGGATTTTTATATATATTTTGTGTATTTAGAAATTTTATTACTTTTCACTGGTAAAGGCTTTGGCTCTCAATTTCTGGTTTGCTTTGTATTTGATTTTTATGTTTTTTTGGTTTTGAAGATTTTTGTGTTTATCGCAAAATTTCGTAAGCTTCAAATTGAAATCACGCCACCGTTTACTTGATTTTTCTTCCTTCTATTAACATTTATGTCAAACTACAAATTCAATTTTACACTTGACTGACACTTTCACTTCAGTATTCTACGCCAATTTTTGTTTTCATTGAATTTAACAAAAAATTTTTACAATTCTGACAACCGAACGTGCAAACCGATTTCGTATTGAATGTAAATTCGATATTTACACTAATTCAATCTCAATCAATTAAAAAGTAATTTTGTTGTTTGAGTGAATTTTTTTGGAGTTTTTTTTTGCAAGAAATATTTTTGGGGGTTTTCTTGTTATTTTTTGTGTTTTCCGCTGGCACTTTTTGGTAATGTTATAGTTACTGCTATTTTGTTGCTGTGCTTGTGGGCTTGTGCTCAATTGTTGTTTGTAGTTTAAGTCTTCTGTTTTTTTTGTTTTTAATTAATAACCAAAATGTTAATGCTGCCACTGACACGGTTTTTTTTTAATTTTTTCTTTTTTTCAATGATTTGTGAGACAACGATTTGTATACGGATTACGAAATAGCTTGATCTCAATTTTTTTTATCTGCAACCAATTAAAAAAGTCACTTTAAGTAAAATGAATTTTATTTTTTAAAACGACTCTTCGCCGCTGCAGGAATTTGTATCGTTTTTGAAAAATCTATTGAAAAAATTATTCCCAACAGATTTTCAATTTTTTTTACTTTTTGCGAAAACTTCGTCAAATTTTTTTGATATATTTTGTATCTCAAAAGAACAACAACGAATACTATTTGTACAATATCTCGCAGATAAAATTCACAACAGTCACGACCGAGCGCTTCTTTACAAATGACAGCATAGCAAATGGGAGTCAACTTTTTGTATGCGGTGAGAGAAAAACCTTCATTCATACGTTCGACTATGTTGTGAGCG
>JARSSU010019788.1:0-49679 GCA_029619165.1 Eurosta solidaginis | reverse complement strand
CACCCTTGCAGCCAACCGATCCACCTCTCATTGTGGCCTTAAGATCTCCTCTCAAAGTGCAGGTAGGGAATCATGTAGTCTGTTCGTACTTGTGACTGAGGACGCTATACTACTATGGCCATATGGTCGGCGCTCAAGCTGCCCGAAGCATCGAGCTGGTTGCGGTCGTTAACGCTTTGTTCTTTGCTACCAGGGTCTACAGGTGGAATGTGCAGAATGGCATATCAGTGCAGCCGTCGGGGTTAGTTTCAGGGCTCCCGTAATGCAAAAGCAGCGATAGTCTGCATACCCCTCTAATTTTTGAGGAGTTGTTGTTTTTGTGTGGCTTTCCACCAAACAAGAACTCCATAGTATAGAATAGGCGTACAATCGCTGTAAAAACCCATGAGAAAGAGAGGGCGATAGGCCCCACGTACACCCCAGCATTCTTTTACATGCATAGAGTGCCGTGAGGCCTTCTTGACCCTCTCCTCCACGTTGAGCTTCCATGACAGCTTACTGTTCTAAGATGATTCCTAGATATTTTGGCAAGGGTTTCTCCTGTAAGTCACGGAATTAAGTATGAATGAAATCAGTACAGACATACAGACATATGTACATACATACAGTCAAACGTATGTTAATTTAAAAAATTGGAAGCTTAATCGGGATAGTCAAAACAGGATTGGAATAGAAGAAATAATAATAATCTCTTCAATAAGTGGCAGAGTATCCCAATAGCCGCCAATCCAGGAGAGCAATTGTCAGCACTAGCTCCGCTCATAGACGATCCTAAGCCGTGTGTCCTCCACATATGTGACCTGGAATCATGAAACGACACATTGCCGAAAATATCGTTCTTCACTTTTGAGGATTCTTATAGGAAATTTAACGCTCTCTTCCCAATGGAATAGCCCGCAGTTTGCTAACTTTCTTAGTTTTTCACAAATCGCATTAAAGCCAAATTGGACCACAAATACGATTTTGAAATATTTCGAGCATGCGCACCTATCGGAGTGTATTATTGCATTGTCATCGGGTTCTGAACTATATTCAAAGTTCAAGCTAATAGCTTATCGGGAAGCTACTTAAATTTTAATTACAAAATTTCGTTCAAAAACGGCCCGCCGCTACACAGAGTCAAGCTAAACAAAACTTTAAACGCGTTATTTCTCCAAAACTTGTTTTCGCAAAAATAGCGTCCGTTTCATGATTCCAGGTACATAATATTCTTTGAATTTACAAAGAGCTCATCAGCTGTCATATATTCATCTCGAAACAGAGTGTCAGCTATGCGAGAAATTCAGAATTCAAGTATCGTTGCCAAAAGCCCATGGAATAGCGAAAATCATTGTATTTAACTACTATGAGTTTGGCAGCTCAAGTAGAGGTTATGATATAGCGAATAGAGTGGGGCAAGGCAGCTAGGACTAGAGCAGTCGAATCGTCATATCGATGAAGAAATGAGTGCTTCGGAGATTTTGCGCCCAAAAGTACACACGCAAAGCAAAAAATGATATAAAAGCGCTTAAAGTCTAAATAAAAGCTATTAGTTTTAATAAAAGACAACGAAAAACGCCATAGATATATTCTGCTATACGAGTGTATAATTTGTAAGGATTATCTCACTTTAAAATTTGAAATAAATAATCTAAAGTTTTGTTTAGAGAAACTGAGTCGGAGAGCTGTAGAGCGTGTGAATGAGCGGAAGTTTTCGCCGATCAGTAGTTAGTTAGACGAGCTACTTAGTAAAAATGTACAATGGCAGAAAATTGTAACTAACTTCATCTCATTGCGCTTACATAGTAATCAGTTTCGGTAGCATAAGTCGAGGTGTATATGCTATGCGAATAGCTCAGCAGTGGAAGGCCTACTCGCAGCGCCGTGAAAATACGGCACTCAGGACTGCGAGCTGGAAGCAAGAACAGTAGGCAAGCACCAGATAGTGACAATGGATCAATCATTTAGCACACTCAAGATGAAAGCATAAATTTAAGAGAATTAAATCACTTGAGTATAAGCAAACATCTTTCTTTCAATTACTGCAATTAGAGGTGTCCTAGATGCTATATATTCCAAAATTATAACATTTTATACGACTTTTAAAAGTTAAGTTCATTTCCTTAGGTTTCCGTAATATGGCCATTAGTGATGTTTGTGTGTGTGTGCATATTTTGTGCGATCAGCTGTTAGTTGAGCTACTTGGTAAAGTTACATGCTTCTGTATCTTGTCAAGCAACTGCACAGGGTAGTGACTGGAAACTCGGTAGCTAATAAAGGCGTGAGGAATAGAAAAAAGGCGGCCGCCAAGATGTCGGATTTATGGAATTAAATAACCACTCAGTGAAATAATCGTTCTATAAGAATACTAGCAGACCCGGCAGACGTTGTTCTGCCCTTAATTTGGCCTATCTGCATACATTTAATAAGCTTTTTCCTTCCAACTCTGCCCTACTCTCTACAGTTTTTCCTAATCTTTTTATTCACTCTCCCTCCGTCTTTTTCATTTCATCTCCATCTTCGTCTCATTATATCTCTTTCTCAGTCAACTTCTCTCTTTTCTCTTCTCAACAAGTTTTTCTCCTTTTTCTTCATCTCTTATTGCCAGTCCCCAGAGGGTGTATGTATTTTGTTCCAGTCCCATTCCGAGTCTCAGTCCCAGTCCTAGTCCTAACCCAGTCCCAGTCCGTCTCTGGTATACTTCCCGGAAACAAAAGCATCGTAAATACTAATATAGGCAAATTTATATACGAAATTTCAGGCAAATCGAATAGGACGTATGTAAATAGGTATGTGGGTATTATTAATTGTTGTCTTTATTTCGGCTTCGCATGCATATTTATCAGTTTTGCCAGGTTGATGCGACTAAATCGAGTGTCACAATGGACTTTAGAGCTCTCAGCAACAGCTTTCATTTGACATCCATAATACACACACATTCTAGGGGTATAGTTTTGGCCTATATCTCGAGACCCTAGTCACTCAGCGGTGTAAAACTTACTCTGTATTATAGCACACATCAACAGCTTCAATTTGATACCCATAATATAAAAACACATTCTAGGTATATCCGGGTCCATGTTTTGGCTATATCTCGAGACCGTAGTTACCCAGTGGTCTAAAACTTACTCTGTACTAAAGCATACATCAACAGCTTCAATTTGATACCCATAATGTAAAAACACATTCTAGGTGCATCCGGGTCTACGTTTTGGCCTACATCTCGAGACCCTAGTCACCCAGCGGCATAAAACTTACTCTGTACTAAAGCACACATCAACAGCTTCAATTTGATACCATAATGTAAAAACACATCCTAGTGTACCCTGATCCACGTTTTGGCCTATATCTCGAGACCCTAGTCACCAATAGGTATGAAAACTACCCTGTACTAAAGCACTCATCAACAGCTTCAATTTGATACCCACAATGTAAAAACATTGTCTAGGCGTTCACGGGCCCACGTTTGGCCTATATCTCCAGATCCTAGTCACCCAGGGGTATGAAAATTATCCTCTACTAAATCACTCATCAACAGCTTTCATTTGTTATCCATATTGTATAAACACATTCTAGGGGTACCCGGGTCCACGTTTTGATATCAAGACCCTAGGCACGTAGCGAAAAAAGGTAGACGTTGGCCGATTCTCAGACCTACCCAACATGCTCACAAAATTTCATGAGAATCGGTTCAGCCGTTTCGGAGGAGTTAAGCCTCTAAACCGTGACATAAGAATTTTATATATTGAAACCAAAAAATAAACAAAGTATACTAAATTTGTTTTTGTTATGTTTTTGATTTTAAATTTTTTCACTGCGTAAAACGGCAATAAATTCAGAAACGGTCATACCTTGTAAGTGTTTTTATCATGACAATGCCCATAATGAGGCAAACAACAAATAAAATGTCTTTGACAAAACTTATACATTTATTCTTATGCTTAGTTTTCGCTAGGTCCAATTTGACCTCAAGCATGATGTAATAACGACAAGGTACCTTAAAAAACGCGAGTACTCCATAAATAATGTAAGGAATACTCCTTTGGGAGTATAGGAGTGTTCAAAAACTACTCTGCATTCATACAAAAATGTGCTCCAATTAACATTGCGTTGTCCTAGGAGAGGAGTAGGTGATCCCACTCTCTGCTTTGTTTGTGAGTATTCATAGAGTACATACGTGACTTTCCAGCTACTTTCACTGTAGTACTCTATGGAGCACCCACAGAGGATCATATGCCAAAGTACTAAAGAGGAATTGTGTCGGAAAGAATTATCGGAGTGAATTTAATTTAAAATGAAAGTAATGAGAAGGGCAATACAACTTTTATATTTTTACTACGAATATTCTTATGTTATTTAGCATTTGCGTGAGTAAAGGAAACTAAAGCTGGAGACATTGGTGCTTTATCGGTAACCGTATCGGTACCTTTTAACAGCTGATTCGACCAACCTTATGAGAATCAATGCAATCGATTATTGGTGCCGCTAAAGTCGTAACCGTATCGTAGCCAACCAATTGGGTTTTGGTTTACCGTCGTAACGATAAACAGCTGATTACGTTAGGGATACGGATACAGCGATACGACATACGGCACCAATGACTCCAGCTTAATATTTCTCTATACTATAGTATGTATACACAAAACCAGTGCGCGTTGCATTTTATCAGAGTGCCATAGTAAAATTTTATTATCAGTTATTTGTATGCAATATTTTACTTTTGGCAACTCTGTTCGATCGTCATCGTGTTGTGATCACCATTGTTTACTATCAGCATGCTTAACGAACGAAACGATATCATTTCGTTACGATAATCAACGCTAATAAACGAAACGAAGCCACTTCGTTTCGCTTATTAACGTTAAGACGTCAAATTAACGTGACTTCGTTTCGTTTATTAACGTTGATTATCGTACGAAATGATATCGTTCGTTCGTTAAGCATGCCTGTTTACTATATAGTTTGGCAGCTTAAGGCGAATCATGGTGACTTATAACCATAAAGCTATAACCAGATAAAACAGCCTGATCGAACCTGCCTTAAGGAAAATGTAAGCGAGTTAGCGTTTATGGTATGGCACCATTAATCGATTACATTGATTCCATAAGGCAGGTTCGTCAGCTGTTTTATCTGGTTATGGCTTTATGGTTACAAGTCACCATTAATTCGCCCTATAATTCGAGTTTATGTTGCGAATAGAGTGGAAGGCATTCGCAGGCCGTGAAAATAGGCACTCGAATGGAGTGGAATGAAGAACAGTAGGAAGACAGAGTTGCATTGGATCAATCATTGCATCAAATAAAGATAATTTAGAAAAATAATTACATACATGAGCATAAGCAAATATTTTCTTTCAATTACTGCAATTAGGTGTCCTAGATGCTATATATTCCAAAATTATAACATTTTATGTCTGTTTAAAAATTTAACTTCATTTCCCTAAGATTTCCGTAATATGGCCATTAGTGATGTTTGTGTTTGTGTGTGAAAATTTTGAGCGATCAGCTGTTAGTTGCGCTACTTGGTAAAGTTTACAATGGTGATCACGGTCTTTAAAAAACACAGCAATGGTCGCTGCTGTGGTGGTCCGCAAACGCATTGCAAAGGAATATTGTTAGAGTACTCCAACATGAAGAAAATGGAACACGTAATCCACACAATTTTGTGCAGGGTGGTCTACATATGTAGTGACAGTTCATATTGAAAACTCCCATACAATGAAGATGATGAGAAAGTGGAAGAAAGGAAGAAGCCCTTTTATGAAGTCGTATTAAATTTAGCACTATTTTGTATCAAAGAAATAAGTACATTTTTTACATGTTGCATGAAATTTTCTTATATTAATATATGTTGCGGGGGTGTTTCGCCTTGCCTCATCCGGCGTCACCCCAAATCGTCGACATCGTAAATGATTTTAACACCCTCCCTCCCTCATGTAGGGGCGGAGCCTCCTCGTGGTGGCACCTGGTAACGCTTCGGGCGGCTAATTCGAGCGGCGACATTTTTTCCCACCCCTCTTAACGCTATCTTCCTTTCTTTTTTCTCCTCCCTTTTCTCTCCCTTCCTCCTTAATAGGACTGGATCAAGGTGTTATACGATCCGTGCCGAGGATCAGCCTGGCTGTGGGTCCATAAATAGCCCAGTCGCTAACGTATTAAGCCTTACCAGGACATCGCGGATCTCTGTCCGGGTGAGACCTTTCCCCTTCTCCGCTACTTGTGGGATGTAATTTTAGTATGGAGGAAATATTTAAAAATAATAAGGAGAGGGGCTCTCCAAATAAAAGCCGACAGGAGCTTGCTCCGCAAAGGCTACGGCTCAGCCGGCCTCAAGTTAGCTGAGAGAACTCCTCAGAGGTTCGCTGCTGCAGCGCAGACAGACAGAAAAGGGCCGAGAGATTATCCGGTTCGAGTAGTCCGAGCGCCAGTACCTCTCATGGAGGGGTTACTGACCCGGAGGCCATCAGTGCTACTACCGCCCCTCCCTTTCCACCCACCAGCAGGGCCCTCCACCCAGCGACAAGCGTCTGGTGGGGTCGCCTGCAGGGGACCTCAGGAGATGGGAGGTGGGGTGTCGGCTATAGGGCCAACGGCCAATATAGGCAGGAAGGGCTGAGGTGAAAATCCAGCCCGGGTATTCCAAAGGCCGGTACCTCTCGGGGAGGGGCCACCGGCCGGGAGGCCTTTGGGGCGGCTGCCGCCCATTTCGTAACCACCAGCACGGCTGTCACTCGGCGTCAAGCGTCTGTCGGTTTGGCTGCTGGGGGCTCCAGGGGTGTGGGGGTGCGCGGCTCTAGGGTCAAGGGAGTTAAAAAGCCCAGTCACCAGGACAAGCGCTGGGCTGCCCGGATCCTGCGTAGGAATGCCGCCTCGCCGATAAGGGAAGGGGAAGTTTCCGCGGAGGATTGGCGAAGGCGCAGCGTGACCTTGCTTGGGCGAAACAGATGTTGCCGGAATTCAGGCTGGACTGGGTCGAGAGCGATGAAGCCTCGAAGCGCCAGCGGTCTGTATCCGGGCGCGCGCCTCAAGGTAGTGGAGGCGTGTGATATCCCCTCACGACCAAGAGCGAGAGCCTGGGTTCCAGTGACGCCAACGGACCCCGCTGATATCCTGGAGCTGCTCCAGGAGTACAACCCGGGTCTACCGACCCAAAACTGGAAAGTGGTTAACGTGGAGAAGACTGAACGGGCCACGATGCAGATAGTCCTGCTGCTCGACAGCGCAAGCGTAAAAGCGTTGAAAAGGCAAGATTTAAGGGTAAGCTACGGCTTCAATAATATAAGCCTTAAGGTTATAAGGCTGACGTTGAAGCCTTGGTAAACCTTGCGTCTCGTACGGAGGTGTTGAACTCCCCCCACCTCCCAGTGGAGACGAGATGGAGGTTGACGAGGGCGAAGTAGCTGGTGGCTACGCTTCTTCAGCTTTTAAACGATAATTAGGCTTCTTCGTCTGCGACAAAAAATTCCATTTTTGTACATAATTATATATTTTTAACATTAAAACTTTACACCTAAAATATTAAAAGTTACAGTTTATACACAGTCCTAATTGTTCTAATAAAAAGCGTATAAATTTTGATGGTATAATTAAGAACATTTAGGACCTGCCTTTCTTGCTATCAAATTATCAGTAAAGGTTACAATGACTTATAAAGTGTTATATTTCTTTACAGTCAATTTATTTTTTCCTTTTTAGTTAATCTTATTAACAAATAATAAAAGCTTATTTTTAAACATGTTCTTTAATTTTATTTTTTTCTTTTTAGTTCGTTTTATTATCAAGTAATTGAAGCTTGTTCTTAGAAAAGATTTTTTCTTAAATTTAATTTAAATAAAATTTTTTTTTAATTTTATTTCCCATGAACTGGCCAGCTGGTCAGCATTTGGCAGTTTCTGATGCCAGTAACTTAGACCTAGTGAAAACCAAGCATAAGTTCTTTATTTAAAAATCTATTAAGTACATATGTGTGTAAATATTTCTAAAATTTTTTAACCCATTTATGTAGGTATGTATTGTGCCATGTAAGTTGACGTTTTCCGTTTTGTTCAATGCAAACTTGTTTAATATTTTCCTGTCTTTCAATTACACTAGTCAACAAGAGAAATTACTTTGAATTCTAACGATTTAATTTCGATGTATTATGGCCCCCTAAGTACAAAAACACCCAAAATTTAAAATTCTATGGATACGATTCTAAAATCACGAATTTTCACAGAGGTCTTTCCATTTATTTTATCATATCTTGGAAATTACTTATCTAAATTCGTTGAGAAAAACACCAGTGGATTCACCGGAAAATTTTCTTCAAGTCTTGATAAGAAAATTGTTTATATGATCGACGGTTGTGGAGTTATTCACATAAAAATGTAAAAACATATTTTTTTTTGCAAAATCGGAAATTTTTGTATTTTTAAAAAATTCATAAAAATCGAAGGTTTTAAAAACTTACCACTTTTATTCTACGGTCTTAAAACTGTAAAAATTATAAATAATTGAAACCTTATTTCGTGAAAATGCATGAATAAATGTTGGTTTTATTGACAATAAAGTGAAAGTACCCAAAATTTTGCATTTCAAGCCTATTATTGTTTTTGACAAACAAATTATTTAGGTATGACATTTTGCGCAACTTTTTATTTTTAAAGCTTACTACGGGCATCACCAGAAATGAGAAAACTCCATAATGACACTCAAGAAATTTTTCCCCGTCAATTTTTCTTAAGGCAAAACGCAGATCATAAGAAAAAATGCCTCATACTGTATGGAAAATTTAAGTTGCCAACGCGAGTTTTCGTAAGAAAGAAGTATGGTCATATATATTTGTTATCAAATATATACAAATGTTTCCTTGAGGCATTTCTTGCGATGTTCTTTGAATGCTTAAATCATAAAAACAAAAAAATCAAATTATCACTCCGTCATAGAAACTGTTATACCTACCTACTGAACATCCCAGCCTGCACAGGCCATTTCCCATAGCATATGACGTTTTTTTGAAATCCCCTTTTTTCAAACCCTTTCGCAGGGTAGTGCTTAAAAAATTTACAGACTCATTAGATGCCTGCCCTGTATGGTATATTGTCGCCGATTGTGACAAACTTAACGAAAAAAAAGATACATTCTTTCGAAAATCGAAGTGGCCTGCGACTATTTAAAGTAATTCATTTAGTTCATTCAATGTTATTTAACTAGCATTGCTGATCGCGAAAAGTCAAGTTGTCAACAACAGCAAAAAACTATTAATTGGTTAGAGAGTTTTAAAAAAAATGAATAATAACAGTAGACAATTTGTCTGCAAAAATGACCCGAATATATTTTGTTATGTATGTGATCTTTACACTACAGCAAAAGGGCGGAGAAATTTCACTACAAAATACTACATGTGATCATGGTGCTAACTGTTACTTTTGTTTAAATAAAAAAAAAGGATTTGGAAAACATATCATTTGGTCTTATCCCACGATTTAAGCTGTTGGTTTTACTCTTCCCGTGCTAGATTCAGATGGAGTTCCATGTCCTGAAAATCAACATAATACGTACACTGAAATTCCCCCATCGCCTATTTCTTCGTCGTCAAAAATCTCCAGCGTATCAGATGAATTGTGCCCAAAGCCTCTGACACAGTCCTTGTTAAACGATCTTATAAGAGACCTAGAGCTTCCAAAAGATAAGTAAGGGCTACTTGCATCCCGCCTAAAAGAAAGAAATTTATTAGAAAAACACGTTACGATAACTACCTATCGTGAGCGACATAAGCCATATGCTTGTTTTTATAAAAATAAAGACAATATATGTTTTTGCTATGATATAACTGGACTTTTTGGAAAGCCTGGCCAAACATATGACTCAAGTGAATGGAGATTATTTATTGATAGTAACAAAGAAAGCCTTAAAGCAGTTTTATTACACAATGGCAATCAGAAGCCATCAATACTCATCGCACACGCCGTAAATATGAAGGACACTTATGAAACCATGTCCAAATTTTTAAAATATATTCATTATGAAAAACACGATTTGAAAATATGTTGCTACTTGAAAGTGGTAGCTTTACTAACTGGACTACAAGGTGGTTACACAAAACATTGTTGTTTTCTTTGCCTTTGGGATAGCCGAGATCGAAGCGCACATTATGTAAGGAAGGACTGGCCAGCAAGAACCAATCACGAAGTAGGCACACACAATATAAAATATGCTGCTCTAATAAAAAAGGGGAATGTGATTTTTCCGCCATTACACATCAAGCTTGGATTAGTCAAGAATTTTGTTAAGGCGCTAAACAAAAATTAAAAAGCATTCGATTATATTCAAACAATATTTCCAAAATTATCCGCTTCAAAAATTTCTGAAGGTGTTTTTGATGGTCCACAAATCCGAAAACTACTACAGAGCTCAACATTCGAGACGTTACTATCACCCGATGAAAAGGCTGTTGGAGCTCATTTAGGCTCATTGTTTCAAACTTTTTAGGAAATAATCGGGGTCCAAGTTACAAGGAAATCATTTCTGATTTACTAACCAACTATGCGAAAATCGGTAAGTAGGAATATGATATGATTTTTGTATATTCATCATAATTGTAACCTCTAAATTACATATACATATAATTTCAGGTGCAAGCATGTCTCTAAAAATGAATTTCTTACACACCCATTTGAATTTTTTCCTTTCAAATCTAGGTGATGTCAGTGACGAGCATGGAGAACGATTTCACTAACAACTTAAGTCAATGGAGGAGCGTTATCAAGGATTCTGGAACGAAAATATGATGGGGGATTATAATTGGTTTCTTATACGATAATATTACCGTTTATCCATGGATTTTCATAAAATAAAGCTTGCCTTATTTGGAATATTCACAGTTTTACGATCATCTAATAAAAGTTGTAAGTTTTTGTCTCTTTCAATTTTTTACGAATTAAAGAAGAAAAACAAATGGAAATTCTTAATAAAAACAAGTAAGGAAGGTTAAGTTCGGGTGTAACCGAACATTACATACTCAGTTGAGGGCCATGGTGACAACATAAGGGAAAATAACCATGTAGGAAAATGAACCGAGGGAAACCCTGGAATGTGTTTGTATGACATGTGTATCAAATGAAAAGCATTAAAGAGTATTTTATGAGGGAGTGCGCCATAGTTCTATAGGTGGACGCCATTTAGGGACATCGCCATAAAGGTGGATCAGGGTTGACTCTAGAATTTGTTTGCACGATATGGGTATCAAATTAAAGGTATTAATGAGGGGTTTAAAAGGGAGTGATCCTTAGTTCCATAGGTGGACGCCGTTACGAAATATCGCCATAAAGGTGGACTAGAGGTGACCCTAGAATTTGTTTGTACGATATGGGTATCAAATTAAAGGTATTAATGAGGGGTTTAAAAGGGAGTGGTGGTAGTTGTATAGGTGGTCGCCTTTTCGAGATATCGCCATAAAGGTGGACCAGGGGTGACTCTAGACTTTGTTTGTACGATATGGGTATCAAATGAAAGGTGTTAATGAGTATCTTTAAAAGGGAGTGGGCCTTCGTTCTATAGGTGGACGCCTTTAGCGATATCGCCATAAAGGTGGACCAGGGGTGACTCTAGAATGTGTTTGTACGATATTGGTATCAAATTAAAAGTATTAATGAGAGTTTTAAAAGGGAGTGAAATTAGTTATATATGTGAAGGCGTTTTCCAGATATCGACCAAAATGTGGACCAGGGTGACCCAGAACATCATCTGTTGGATACCGCTTATTTATTTATATATGTAATACCTACCAAGATTCAAGGGTTTTTTATTTCGCCCTGCAGAACTTCTTCATTTTCTTCTACTTAATATGGTAGGTGTCACAACCATTTTACAAAGTTTTTTCTAAAGTTATATTTCGCGTCAATAAACCAATCCAATTACCATGTTTCATCCCTTTTTTCGTATTTGGTATAAAATTATGGCATTTTTTCATTTTTCGTAATTTTCGATATCGAAAAAGTGGGCGTGGTCATAGTCGGATTTCGTTCATTTTTTATACCAAGATAAAGTGAGTTCAGATAAGTACGTGAACTGAGTTCAGTACAGATATATCGATTTTTGCTCAAGTATCGTGTTAACGGCCATGCGGAAGGACAGACGGCCGACTGTGTATAAAAACTGGGCGTGGCTTCAACCGATTTCGCCCATTTTCACAGAAAACAGTTAACGTTATAAAATCTATGCCCCTACCAAATTTCAAAAGGAGTAGTAAATTTTTGTTCGACTTATGGCATTAAAAGTATCCTAGACAAATTAAATGAAAATGGGCGGAGCCACGCCCATTTTGAAATTTTCTTTTATTTTTGTATTTTGTTACACCATATCATTACTGGGGTTGAATGTTGACATAATTTACTTATATACTGTAAAGATATTTGTTAAAATTTTACTTTAAAAAAACATTTTTTTTTAAGTGGGCGTGGTCCTTCTCCGATTTTGCTCATTTTTTATTAAGCGTACACATAGTAATAGCAGTAACGTTTCTGCCAAATTTCATCATGATATCTTCAACGACTGCCAAATTACAGCTTGCAAAATTTTATATTACCTTCTTTTAAAAGTGGGCGGTGCAACACCCATTGTCCAAAATTTTACTAGTTTTCTATTCTGCGTCATAAGCTCAACTCACCTACCAAGTTTCATCGCTTTATATGTCTTTGGTAATGAATTATCGCACTTTTTCGGTTTTTCGAAATTTTCGATATCGAAAAAGTGGGCGTGGTTATAGTCCGATATCGTTCATTTTAAATAGCGATCTGAGATGAGTGCTCAGGAACCTACATACCAAATTTCATCAAGATACCTCAAAATTTACTCAAGTTATCGTGTTAACGGACAGACGGACGGACGGACGGACATGGCTCAATCAAATTTTTTTTCGATCCTGATGATTTTGATATATGGAAGTCTATATCTATCTCGATTCCTTTATACCTGTACAACCAACCGTTATCCAATCAAAGTTAATATACTCTGTGAGCTCTGCTCAACTGAGTATAAAAATCTATTTTTTTATAATGCGATGCAAATAACTCTGAAACCAATAAGTATTTAAAAAATGGTATTTAAACAATTTTAAGGTATTTTCATTTGCTATTATATGTTTTCTCCAACAAAATCGGACAACCCGTTCCAGAGATATTATAAAATCAATGGATCTCCCTTTTCAAAAAAGGCAAATTTTAGAAAACAAAAAAAAACCAAAAACGTCCACATAGAATTTTAAATTTCGACCATTTTTATAATTAGGGGACTATAGCAAATAAAAAAAATGATAGTGGCGATCCAGGGTAATGCTAAAAGTTTAATTTTGTAGAGCAGTGTTATTTCTCAAGATCTGACTCGTACACATTTTGCAGCTAAACAAACTACCGAATAACGTTAGCTTAGAAGTCACAAGTTTTTTTTTGAGCTTGAACAAAGTGTTTTTGCTATTTTGAAAACCAGTTTTTAGCGCCGTATCTGACACAAATTTTTGTTTACAAACAAAATAACATAAATAGCATATGGGTATGTATATCTAATAAAATTAATTACGCAGTAGGTAGGTATGTATGTATGTATATAAACAAATGTAAATGCGTGCACATTTAGACATACCCTTTTCATGATCATTGACGCGGACCCATAAATGTTGGTATCTGTATAAGTAAAGTAGGGTAGGGCAAATCTGCTATATAAGTTGATATTATATAACGCTTGATTTGCACTACGTTAAAATCAATGACATCAGAAACTGACTCAACTGGTCATTTAGTGTCAAAGGGTTTCCACTATGTCACATAACTGACTCGAAGTTAATGAAGCAGTGTGTGGGGAACACCTAACCTCACATTTTTGGTCCATATATTTCACAGCCAGTTTTATTATTTCCCGAGATTTCACATGATGTGGCATAATAAATTGATGGCACGTCATTTGCTAAACGACAATAAATTTCCAATAGGTTGGCAAAAAGTCTTAATGCCAAATTTGCCATTCCACTAAGCAATTGTTGCTTTAAGTATCAAAAGGCAGGAAAACAAAAGTTTGGACTGAGCCTAACATAAACATCTTTCAACTTAAAATCGGCCGACCATCACACCACCTCGGCAGCATAGCGCGACAAAAAAATCAGTTAGAGTCTTCGGAGTTACACCTAGAGCTTCTAGGAAAGTGACGTCGACGAAGGTATGAGTTCGAAGTCGCAGTCCTCTAGCTTTTGTGCTGGCATGTGGTGTGAGTGCCAGAAGGCGTTGTTGTGACTAGTGGTGGAAAGGATTACTACTGTTCGCACATCGGGCTCTTAAAACAGCCGCAGAAATTGCAGACTTCCTTTGCCGAGATCAACAGTAGGCCAGCGTTGGTGCTCATCGTTAAAACTGTGCCACGAGTACCATGAGTATTAAAAGGCCATTAATAGCAACCGTAAGTCGCCTTTGTGCGTGACCAGCAAGGGGCCACAAATAATTTAAAGAAATCGTATGGACAACGAGTATTAGGAGTTAGACTAGAACATCTCCTTCGGTGAAACTGCAATTTGTACAAGACATACAGACAAAAGTGTGACCATTTTAAGTACTTAAATATTTTCGACAGACCGTGAAGTACCAGTCCCTTAGACCGGGATCACCGGGGAAATATATACCATGTGATTTGGAGAAACAATATGATCCACCCTAATATGCATAAAAATAGGTTTCCAATAACAGCAAGTCCATGTTATAACTAAACAAAACAAGCTTAGTATAAAGTTAAAAAAAGAATTCTACCATAACTCCATACAGACGCATATCAATTTGAATGAATTGAGTTTATATGTATGAGCCAGCGAAAACATAAATCTGTTTGTATGGTTGCATTTGTTGCAGCTTTTGATTTCATTCCAATAAATTTTTTATTCTCTCGTTTAATTATGGACCAAGGTGTGGCTTATATATGTATGTACATACATAAAAACATATAATCGACCTTAGTCACGAAAATAAATGTTAAATTCGAGATTACTGAATGCATCAGTTTTATTGTATATAAAAGCAAGTAAGGAAAGCTAAGTTCGGGTGTAACCGAATATTACATACTCAGCTGAGAGCTTTGGAGACAATATAAGGAAAATCACCATGTAGGAAAATGAAGCTAGGGTAACCCTGGAATGTACGATATGGGTATCAAATTAAAGGTATAAATGGCGGTTTTAAAAGGGAGTGGCGCTTAGTTGTATATATGAAGGCGTTTTCGAGATATCAACCAAAATGTGGACCAGGGTGACCCAGAACATCATCTGTCGGGTACCGCTAATTTATTTATATATGTAATACCACGAACAGTATTCCTGCCATGATTCCAAGGGCTTTTGATTTCGCCCTGCAGAACTTTTTCATTTTCTTCTACTTAATATGGTAGGTGTCACTCCCATTTTACAAAGTTTTTTCCAAAGTTATATTTTGAATCAAAAAACCAATCCAATCACTATGTTTTCATCAATCGAGATAGATATAGATTTCTATATATCAAAATGATCTGGGCGAAAAAAAGAACTTCATTTAGCCATGTCCGTCCGTCCGTCCGTAAACACGATAACTTGAGTAAATTTTGAGGTATCTTAATGAAATTTGGTATGTAAGTTCCTCGGCACTTATCTCAGATCGCTATTTAAAATGAACGAAATGGGACTACTTTTTCAATATGGGAAATTTCGAAAACCCCGAAAAAGTGCGATATTTCATTACCAAAGATGGGTAAAGCGATGAAACTTGGTAGGTGAGTTGACCTTATGACGCAGAATAGAAAATTAGTAAAATTTTGAATGGGCGTGGGGCCGCCCACTTTTAAAAGAAGGTAATTTAAAAGTTTTGCAAGCTGTAATTTGGCAGTCGTTGAAGATATCATGATGAAATTTGGCAGGAGCGTTACACCTATTACTATATGTCTGCTAAATAAAAAGGAGCAAAATCGGATGACGAACACGCCCACTTTTTTAAAACTAAAATTTTAAGTCAAATTTTAACAAAAAATTTAATATCTTTACTGTATATATGTAAGTAAATTATGTCAACATCCAACTCCAGTAATGATATGGTTCAACAAAATACAAATATAAAAGAAAATCCCAAAATGGGCGTGGTTCCGCCCAGTTTTCTGTGGAAATGGGCGAAATCGGTTGAAGCCACGACCAGTTTTTATACACAGTCGACCGTCTGTCCGTCCTCTTGGCCGTTAACACGATAACTTGAGCAAAAATTGACATATCTTTACTAAAGTTAGTTCACGTACTTATCTGAACTCACTTTATCTTGGTATTAAAAATGGGTGAAATCCGCCTATCGATATCGAAAATTTCGATAAATGAAAAAAATTCCATAATTCTATACTATACTATACCAAATACGAAAAAAGGGATGAAAGTGGTGATTGGATTGGATTTTTTACGCAAAATATAACTTTAGGAAATACTTTGTAAAATGGGTGTTACAGCTACCACATTAAGTAGAAGAAAATGAAAAAGTTCTGCAGGGCGAAATCAAAAGCCCTTGGAATCATGGCAGGAATCATGGTATTACATATATAAATAAATTAGCGGTACCCGACAGATGACGTTCTGGGTCACTCTGGTCCACATTTTGGTCGATATCTCGAAAACGCCTTCACATATACAACTGAGGGCCACTCCCTTTTAAAACCCTCATTAATACCTTTAATTTGATACCCATATCGTACAAACACATTCTAGAGTGACCCCTATTCCACCTTTATGGCGATATCTCGAAAAGGGTACCGCTAATAGAACTAAGGACCACTCCCTATAGAACTAAGGAAGAACCTTTTAATATACTCATTACCACCTTTTATTTTATACCAATGTCATATAAACATATTCCAGTGTTACCCTGGCTCATTTTCCTACATGGTAATTTTCCCTTATTTTGTCTCCAAAGCTCTCAGCTGAGTATGTAATGTTTGGTTACACCCGAACTTAGCATTCCTTACTTGTTTTAGGTTAGGTTAGGTTTAAGTGGCTGTCGTCCGCAACGGAGCGGCACACCTAGCCTTTATAGGCCCATTGTGAAACCACACGGATTTTTTGCTACACTCTCCTAATCAAACCACTTTGTTGAGTTTGTGAAGCTAACTAAGCGTCGTGTATTGACCTCAGCTATATCGGTCAATCTGCGAGAAACATCTTGCCCATAAAACGTTGCCTTCTTCTACCGAGCGCTGGACATTCGCAGAGTAGATGCCTAACAGTTTCAGGTTCTTCTTCTTTGCCGCAGCTTCTACAATAGTCAATAAATGGAGCGCCAATCCTTTCCGCATGCGGTCCCAATACATACATGACCAGTGAGAAGACCTACAACTAAGGGAAGATCCCTCTTACGAAGGGTGAGAAGCTCTCGCGATCTCTTCTCATTCCGTTCCGGTCATGTGAGTTTTGCCGTGAGGCATCTGTCATGATGCTTCCGCCTGGCTCCGGCTTCCATCAGTAGAGCCTCCTTTATCTTGAGCTTGCAGGTGGAGAGCGGCATGCTCGAGCTCTTCCAGGATGGAGAAAGTGGAAGGGAGGTACCCTTTCTTGTAAGCTCATCCGCCATCTCATTACCTGGTATGTCCTTATGTCCCGGAACCCATACCAGATGCAAAGTAAACTATTCAGCCATCACGTTAAGTGATCTGCGACAGCCTACTACAGTTTCAGAATTAGTTGTGACAGAATCAAGGGCTTTCAGTGCTGCTTGACTGTCTGAGAAAATATAAATGTGCTTCTGAGAGACTGCCCTCTGCCTAAGGCAGTCCACAGCATCTTGTATGGCCGCAAGCTCGGCCTGAAATACGCTGCAGTGATCCAGAAGGCGAAACGATCTTTGTATGTCCAATCGTTCCGAATAGACACCCCATCCGACCCTGTTATCCAGTTTAGATCCATCTGTGTAGATCTGAATGCTGTCAGTGGGCCAATTTGTGTCATTCACCCACTGTACCTCTCAGGGATTAATATCTCGTATCCCTTGATAAATTTGTTATGTGGTTTGCAGAAATCTGTCCATTCTGGTATACAGAACCTGTCTAGAATTTCAGTATGGTTGCAGTGAGACCATGTGATCAGCTTCCTCAGTCTAATAGCTGCACATGCTGCATATTTTATGCCTACTATATCTAAGGGTAGTAGGTTGAGTATTACATTCATAGCCTCCGTTGTCGTTGTGCGGATGGCTCCGCTTACGCATAGTAGTGCAGATCTTTGCAAGAACCGTCGTGGATTTATTCAGGGCGGGCCACCATACCGCTACCCCGTATAGCAATATTTGCCTCACTATAGCCGTGTATATCCAATGCACTACCATAGGGGACATACCCCATTTCCGTCCAATCGCCCGTTTACAGGTGTAGAGGGCAACTGTGGCCTTACGGATATGTTCCGTGGTGTTTTGTGTCCAGTTCAATTTCTTATCAAGTGTGAGCCCTAGATAGTTGGCGGACTCACTTAACTTAAGCACTGTGTTTGCCAGCGCCGGAGTTGAGAGAGGTGGTATCTTATACTTCCTCGTAAAGAGCACCAGTTCCGTTTTATTTGGGTTCACGCCCAGACCATTATCAGCGGCCCATGCTTTGACCCTTCTTAATTCCACCTGCATCATATCGCAGAGAGTTTGTGGAAACTTCCCACTTTACACCAAGGCAAGGTCGTCAGCATATGATATAACTTTACAGCCCCTCTCCTCCTCTATGTCCATTAGCAGTTGATTCACCGCCAAGACCCACAGCAGAGAGGGATAGGACTCCACCTTTGTGGGTTGCCCTACTGACGAACCTGCTCACCGATACCCCTGCAAGGTATGCCTGTATTACTCTGCATAGCAGCAATTGGTGCACAAGCTCCACCAGTTGAGATTCGATGCCCAGATCAGTCAGTAACTTAGTGATCGAGTCGGGGGTGATGTTGTTGAACGCTCCTTCTATGTCTAGGAAGGCTGCCAGGCAGTATTCCTTGAAGGAGAATTATATCTCTATGCACGATGTAATTTAGTGTAATGCCGTTTCCGTTCATTTTTCCTTCATATAGGCGTGTTGTGCTTCAGAGAGTTGGTCATTCACTTCCTCCCTGATATATTTTTCCATCAGCCTCTCCAACACCTTTAGTTGAAACAAAATAGACTGATGGGTCTGACGTCTTATGGTTTCGCGTGGCACGCTTTGCCTGTCTTGGGAACCGTACTTGTTTTTAATTAATTAGATAATTTTTCCTTGAAATTAGAACCAATAATTTGCCCCGTTCTTTGAGTGGCCTGAAAACTTGACCTTCGGGTATAGATATATGTAAGTATATATGTATGTAGTTGAGATCTTTTATTCAAAGATATGTAATATGACAATGTGTAATTTTCCGTGAGATGGACCGATCTGTTAAAAAAATGGAATTTCTTGTACGGAACGGAGAGGGAACATGTAAGGGTGTAAAAAGATTGGTGATGTGAATAAGAATAACGACAGGTGAAAAAGGAAGAAGTGTAGGGAAAAGAAGGGTGGAAGAGGAAATTGAAGTGGAGAGATTAGTGGGAGAGTAAGCTATTGCTTCTTGAACTAATTTAAAAATTATGCAGGCAAACAAAAATTTAGACAAAAAAGTGTCTGCCAAGCAAGGCACATAGTTTTCTATAAATATGAATTTTATCTTAGGGTCGCCCAACCTTACTTAGCTCCAAAAGATCTTTGGAGTTAACAGTGACCACGACTGTAAAGGAAAGCCAAATATTGAGTGTGATGAGTTATATCCAAAGATCAATTATCGAAATGCACTCCACTACTCATGCGGTTAGACAGTCTTCACGGTTCACAGTCTGTGTAAACGTCTAGTTTCGTTGGAGGACTCTGATGGCAATGCTTCGTGATCATGTAAATCCGATTCGTTTTAATTATTTCCAACTACTTCGTTGGTTTACATTTGATTTTATCTTAAGTACTAGGTCTTAATTTCTATACTTTTACTCACCGAACATAGCAAATTAAATAAGAATAAAAGATATTTAACCATAGAGAGACCACAACTCATTTTGATGAGTTTAGCGTTTTAGATAAGCTGCAAAAAGAAAATAACACAAAAATGAATCAAAAAACACAAAACAAAAATATCTAATATACAACCGTTCAATGAGCGGATTTTATTAAAATTAATATAAGTATATTTGTATGGCGCGTGGTTGTGAAAGAAGCAAAATATAAGTACAGTTTTAAAAATATAGGTACTTAATAAACAGAAAAATTCAGTAAAATAATAAAACTAGTATAAAGAATTCTTAAAAGTAAACTTTTAGAAAAAAAAATTAACGCAATTATTGTCTTAACTTCTATCTATGCTGGCTGTCTAGGCAGCATGCATACAAATGCAACAAATTACAACTTTTCAAAAATTCGTTTGGCATTCCTTCCCGCGCCTCCCACGCTTCAAAAGCTGCAGGGCCTACAATAAAACTAAAATTGCATATAGCAAACTTATACCAAGCGGCGAGGCATATTACACCACACCCACTCAAACAATCAGCGCAACAATTCTGGCAACAATTTTTCTTTGGAGAACACCTTTGCCTTGGCATCGCGCAACATACTCCAAATGATCGGATGTCTGGCTAACCAAAAGAACCAATTTTGGCTGTTTATTGCTTTTTTTTCCACTTTTTTCAGATGTTCATAGTATTTGTTGTTACGTTTCGTAGCCGCTGCCTCATCTGGTGCAAAACGTGCAAAGCACAATTTTAATAAAGTCTCTGATATATCAATGAGACGGCCAACTTTCGGCGGATGCACTAAACACAATTGACTTACAACGAAGTCATTACGTTTACTTTTAGCTAATGGTATGAATGTGGCACGACGTCCAATAATGCATGTTTGTAACCACGATATACCATTACCACTGACTTGTACCCCCGGCAATTTGACGGGCAACACCCGATCTTTACTAGCAAATATTGGGATGAGCGGGCGATGGTTGATGAGCAGCAAAGTATCTGGACCTTTGATTTGTACATCACGTATGAGGCCTGTATGCATAACACGTTCATTTATTAGTTTTTCGGGTATGTGTGAAGGTTTTTTGAATGGACGCACCAAATATGCCGGCTTACGTTTTATATAAGCAATGAGTAGCATAAGGCTGGAGGTACCGTAGATAGCAACTTGTGTGCCAATTGTGTCACGTTCCATGTAATTACATAAGGCATCGTACTTTTCAACTAAATATGTATTAATGGTGTTGGCAGCCATTTTTTTGAAATTTGTTTTGTAGAACTACTGCAATTTCTTTGTTGATTTGGAGGACGAATAAAAAATACAACTAACAGCTGGAAGTTTGGTCGCTGTGTTTAATGAGATAACTTGTTTTTGCTTTGAATCGTACTTCTGCTGTGTTTCGTTTCTTCGTTTGTGTGATTGTGCTGTTGTTTGTAAAACCTTTCCTTGCTGTTACTTCGTCTTGTACCTATTGCGGTATTTTACCGTATAGTTTCGTTATACACTTTTATCTTTTATGTTATCAAGTGCCTAAAATTCAAAATAATTTATTAAATTCTGCTCAATGTTTTTCCCTTTGATTTTAGCCTTAAATTAATAGCACGACTAACTACTAAGCAGATTTGGTTTTCATATTGTGCAACTTTTATTTTTGAAATTGTCGATGACATCATTAGCAAACAGATAAATACGCTCTCTTTTTTACATACTGCAAAAAGCCTCCTCACTAATATTTGCATGGTGCCGCCATAAATATCTATACGAAACTCTGAAATATGTGTGCTTTTCTTTAATTTATGTTATACAGTGATCGCTTTCAGCCACTGTGAATGAATGTATTCACAATGTTTTCAGCTGATTCACTCAACGATTGTGATTTTATGTCAAATTACAGAGCTTAGGTACTTTTTATCGCTACATTCGCTCAACTGTCTGACAATTCTTTGACATTTTGAAATGTTATGAATACAATTTTTCCTCTTTATATTATAGTGAAAAAGAATTTTAGGAGCCCTTTTCATTTAAATTTTATATTATTTCATTTCCCTGTTATCCCAACTCGCCATTCATAGAACAAATTTTCTATTACTTAAACGAAAACACGTTTGCAACGTATCAAACAAAAATTGTGTCCGCCGAAAGCGCCCAATGACTACATTCAGAAAATACAGCAATCAACTGTTTAGTGATCATTTTCTGGACGGAACGTTGAGTATTTCCGTTCCACTCTTACTCAACGCCTAATCAAAGAGGAAAAATATAATAAGAGCCACCTGCATTGTGAATTCATACAAGTGGCGAATGTTTGATAAAAACGTTCACAATAGTAAACAGCCTCGATCACCTGTTTAATCGCTATTTGATTACTTAAATCATTTGCTCAATAGTCTTTTCAAACATTTTTGTACACGACTGGTACATTATATTATTTACATATTTTAAAATGTTCGCTTACCTGGCTGCTCATATTAAAATCTATTAACTAGATTTTAGAAATGAATAATAATAAGTAGTCTGATTTTCTGTAAACACATTTAAAAGAAAAGCTGATTTGAAACATAAATGGGCAATTCATGGCACTTTAATTAATAACCGCGAGCAAAAACAAACCTTTCTTCCATTCTCTGGCCATTCGCGACAGCCGTTCTCTCCTGTCAGCAATTATTTGACAGGTATGTATGGCAATGGAGGAATAGAAGGATTTTTCACTTGTATGAATCATAGTGTACAAGTACAAGTGTGTTGACTTATCTGTCAAGCATTCTGACAGGCACTCGCTGGATTCGGAATGACAGCGAATTCAAAATGGATACCATTACCGAGTGCGCCGAATGATTGAAAAATTGAAAAAGTCGATACGATTGGTAGTCAAAAATGTTGTCGTTGAGACCAAAAATGCGACTCTAGACCTGAGATTTCCATCAGGTGAGCGAGGCTGTTTGTAGTTTTGACGTTTATCGCTTAGTGAACACACTTGGTATAGGTACACTATGGTATGAATTCACAATGGCCACCAGTCTGCTACGAGTGGCGAGTAAATCGCTGGAAATTAAAAAAATTGATGTCTAATGTTTTCCAAGAGGGACATTTTCAATTCTCTCGCATTCATCCATGCCGTGTATGCACCTTATGCAAATGTGATTTTTGGAAAGAGAATTAATTAATTAATTAAATACAGTCGGAAAAATAAACACAAATACCCCACGAAAATGTATAGAAGACATTTATGCACATCTCCCCTACGAAAATCGTTGGATCATGTGGTCCACTGGAGTACTTACCATTGTTCTCCACTGTAATGCAGCAATGGACCAACTCATGTTTCTACACGAACATCCCTGCAAAAATCGCGTGTACACCATGCATGCATGTATGGAGTACTCGCTATGGACCAAGCGAGTGCTCCAAAATTAACCACAATTCATACAAAAAATATGGTCCAATTAACATTGCGATGTCCTAGGGCTGGACCACATACCAATAAACATCGTATAGTGATTACAATCGTTAAAAACGAGCAATGATCGGCTTACAATATGTTCGGTTGGCCCATAGCGAATACTCCATACATGCATGCATAGAGTACTCGCGATTTTTGCAGGGTCGCCCACTACGACTACCATAACGAAAACATTATACAAAGTAACGAGTGACGTCTCTTATAATATTTATCCTCTTTGGCGTAATCAGCATTTACTCGATGAGCAGTTCCTCGTCATGTCGAAGTTCTGTTTATGAATTTAAATTTCGTATATTAAAAAATTATAGGTAATAGTCTAGTTGAGGGGTCGACTGCTAATACGCTACCAAAAATATCGAGAGAGGTGTCAAAAGACGCGTATTAATCGAGAAGAATAATCCGATGGCGGAAAAGAAAAATTTGATCTATGTCCGGAGATATTTGCAGTTGAAGTTGGCGATTTACATGTGGTTGTTGTTGTGTTCGTACCCCCAAAAAAATTTGTGCATCACCGTGGCGGTAGCCACGGTTATACCACACACCCGGACTTGGCATGGCGTAGCCCAGGGTTATTTTTTATAAGCGCGGCCGAAGGCCGCCAACTCAAAAAGGTGTTCTGCGCAAAAATACTATGGATCCCACCCCCGGTTTCGGAGGTACCCGTGGGTCTTTTTCGGTTTTTCGTTAATATCTTTTGAACGAGTTAATATTTTTATTTTCCACCTCCGGATTATTAATACTGATGTCAAGACGCGTCCTTTGACACCTCTCTCGATATTTTTGGTAGCGTATTAGCAGTCGACCCCTCAACTAGACTATTACCAAATTATATAATGCAACTTCACATTCTAATTTTATTTATGTTTGTAATTATAGTTTTTAATTTTTAATGTTACCGATTCTTTCAGAAGCATATATGACACTACTTTATTTTTGCTTGGATTCCAAGCTAAAAAAACCGACGAAACTTTATCGGAACTTCAAAACACAAAAACAATTTCTATCATGAAAAAGCGAGACCACTATTCCCCCATAATTAGTGAGTTTGGCATGTTTTACAGTTTATTTTTACATTAACATTTTTAACAATAAAAACAATGCAAATAACACGCGCAAATTATTTCGGTCTCTAATGGTTCACTTTTTTCACAAGGAACTTGATTTTATTGTGTTTTTATGCACCAAATTTTCAAGCTAAAAACAAAATTTTCATTTGTCAGAAAAAAATAAAGAAAAAACGTCCGAATGTCAAAAAAACCTATCGAAAAACAAACTGGCTCGTTTGTTTTTAATGAACTAGGTTGTATTTTTCTTGTATTTCGTTAGTTTTTTGAAATATAGTTTATACACTTACACCAGTACTGAAGCCGTATTAGGACGGAGTGCGACAAAAAATTGAAGATAAAATAAAGGAAAAATACACGAAAATAAAGTAGTGGCATATAGGTAAGAGGCAGTGGCTTTTAAAGCGTCGAGATCTAAAACTGCTCAACTACGGAGAAACTCATCAGCTGACAAAATAAAATAGATTAAGTATACAAATGATTATTAAGAGAAGATATAACTGTTTTTTTTTATGGCAAAGAGCGAGTCCGAAACGTCAATTATTCTCGAGTGAGAGTTATAATCTTCACACAAACACAGAAAAGGAAAATTATACGAAGAGTCCCATTGAAGATTTCTCAAGGCGAAAAGTAAAAACTGTTTTTGAATTGATTCTTGCTTATCCACATGAATTTGATAACTCGGATACCAAATTATCGATCCATATTCTTATATCGGCCTCACCAATGCTATAAAAAGGGGTTTTGTAACGTAAGGATCGCTAAACTGTTTTGACTATCTTTTGACAAAATGCTAAAACTCCTCTCGCTTTATTGACTGTGGCATTAAAATGTTTGAAACTAAGTTTGTAATTCACCGCGAATTATTGAAAAAAGTGATTTCTAGTTTGGAAGACACCAAATTAAATAAACCCTTCAACAAAGTCTAAGACCACGTTTACACATGCCCTTTAATATATCGTCAATAGATAATCTACATGTTAACATATGTAATTTCCATCCCTAGGTCTTAGACTTAGTTTACATGTACCGAGATTATCCTCATTTTCGTACTTAACTCCTAATCGTTAATTATAAAACTAGATTAAGATCAAATTTTAGATATGCGTATTTTTTTTTAAATAAAAAAGTTCCACCTTTTAGTGTAATCTCTAACAGGAAGCACAAAATAAAAGAGAAATGTGAAATTTTTGAAAAATTTTATATACTTCTATATATATAAAAAGAAGTGTACACTTTTGATTGTCACTCCATAACTCGAGAACGGATAGAAAGATTGCCATGAAATTTTTAGGATAACTTAATAGGAACCCGGAGAGTGTTTGTGAAAAGTTTTTTTTTCGGGAAGTGGACCAGGGACCGATTTATTCTAAACTGTCGTATATATGGCTCGATTTGCCTTAAATTTGGTATGAAGGTAGCGTTATATCTAGAATTAAATGTTGGATAATTTTTCTTCCGGGAAGTGGACCAGGATACATATTGGTGACTAGGGTCTCGAGAAATAGGACAAAAAGTGGACCCGGGCGCCCCTAGAATGTGTTTATACAATATGGATATCAAACGAAAGCTGCTGATGAGTGCTTTAGTACAGGGTAGTTTTCATACCTATTGGTGACTAGGGTCCCGATATATAGGCCAAAACGTGAACCCGGGCACCCCTAGGATGTGTTTATACAATATGGATATCAAATGAAATCTGTTGAGTGCTTTAGTACAGGGTAGTTTTCATACCTATTGGTGACTATGGTCTCGAGATATAGGCCAAAACGTGGACCCGGGCACCCTTAGAATGTGTGTGTATTTTGGATATCAAATGAAAGCTGTTGCTGAGAGCTTTTAAGTAATTTTCATTGTGATATTCGATTTAGTCGCATCAACCTGGCAAAACTGATAAATATGCATGCAAAGCCGAAATAAAGGCATGAATTATTAATACCTATTTACATACGTCCCTATTCGATTTGCCTGAATTTGGTATATAAATTTGCCTATATTAGTATTTCCGATGCTTTTTTCCGGGAAGTAGACCAGAGACGGACTGGGACTGGGATTAGGACTGGGACTGAGACTGATACTCGGAGTGGGACTGGGACTGAGACTCGGAATGGGACTGGAACAAAATACATACCACCCTCTGGGACTGGCAATAAGATATGAAGAAGAATGAGAAAAACTTGAGAGAAGGAGACTGAGAAAGAGATAGAATGAGACGAAGATGGAGATAGATGAAGCGAAAAATACGGAGGGAGGAGTGAATACAAAGATTAGGAAAAAGTGTAGAGGGGCGATGGAGAGTTAGACGGAAAAAGCTTATTAAAATGTATGTAGATATACAAATTTAGGGCAGAACAACGTCTGCCGGGTCTGCTAGTTCTTTATAAAGTTTGACACAATTCGCTGTAAAGAACTACCAGAAAAGTCATTCATAGTGTACACTGGCTGCCAAAAAAACTCACGAAGTTTTTATCTGTGAGTTTTTTTGTTCACAGTTTTGCTTTACAGAATCAGAATTTCAAAGTTTACACAATTCCTTGTGTACACTTTAAAACTCACAGTTACCGATTACAACTGCACGTGTGTCTACAAAGCAATCAAGCAGCAGCAACTCTAGCAGCGCTGCAAGCAAAACCAAAAGAGGATAAATATAATAAGAGACGTCACTCGTTACTTTGCGTAATTTTATTCGTTAGGGTACTCCAGGATTTTTTTGGGCGAGATGTGCATAAATGTCTTTATACCTTTTCGTGGGGTATTTTTGTTTATTTTTCCGACTGTATTTAATTAATTAATTAATTCTCTTTCCAAAAATCACATTTGCATAAGGTGCATAAGGTACCTACACCACATGGATAAATGCGAGACGATTGAAAATGTTACTCGCTACTCGTAGCAGACTGGTGGCTCTTATTATATTTATCCTTTTTGGCAAAACTACTTCACATGAAATTCGGGCATAAATAAACCATATTTGCAGCTTAACAGTACTACCTAACGCCGATACAAAATGGGATATTAAGGGCCAGTTCGAGTATAAATTACTGTTAGCTTAGAATAAAAACTAAATTTTGGCAACTTAAACTGTGATGAGCAGTAAACTTCAATGCATGTAAGCGGGATGGAGCTCTAACTGCAGTTGAAACTTTCACTGAAAAACTGGACAGAGGTAGAATTGTCATCTATATTTATAGTACGTATGTACGTCAGCTATTCAGCGAACTTTACTGCTTTCGTGGCACTTAAGCGAGAAATAGTTTTACAGCCCCACTTGAGAGTGATCTTATACTCTCAAATGTAAACAACTCAAATTTATAGCTGATTTGTCGTTAAGAAGCCGGAGGTAAAAATGATGTCCTTGCAAATATATGTAATAAAAATTTGATCAGAAGTTCCCCCAAAATCTATTGACAGTGTATTACTACTAATGTTGCCGAATGATTATTTCCCAAGATATGTCAGGAGATAGACGGTAGCACCGTCAGTCGGGCTAATGCCAAAAGTACAGAAGCGAGCCGGATTCATAAATAGCAAATGCTAGTTTATAACTGTAGAATTCCTTTAAATGTTTAGGGGTTGATTTTTATGTAAAACAACAACAGAGACAACGGTGACTGTAATCGCTGGACGGGTTTAGCAGATTTAACGCGTTTAAAAGTCCGAATTAATAATAAAAAGGCAAAATCGGTTTAAAACGGAATAGCTACGAACGTTTTATTCTGCTGTAGTTTGTCAGGCTGACGACCAACGATTAATTCCAAATTAAATTCGTACAAACTATCAGCAGTAGAAAAAATATGACAGTACATTGACACGAAATTCAAATAAAGGAAATTATATGCTAAGTTCTTATGATCTATAAAATATTTCAAAGTATAAGTACATTTGACAAAGTATCTCATCAACAACAGTGACAATGAATAATATATTTAGAATGCCATTGTTAAAGAACGTTTTTCATAAATTAAGTATATTACGCAAATTTTGGTGGTTTTGTTCTTGGAATGACATTAACATTCCTCGCAAGTCTTGGGTATCGGTGCCCAAGGGAAACTCCTTGGTTGGAGCTGACGTGAGTATAAGCAATTTTTTTAACAAACGCTTGTTTAAATTGTTTTGAGCAAATTTAACATAATTAATTGAAGCATAAACAATAGGGACGTAACAGTTTGGCAGGACCTAACGCCGAAAATACCCAAAAGATGAATCTCTGTAATTAATTCCAGTAAGAATTCATCGATATTCAGCTAACACGTTCATGTGAAAAACTACTAAAAGTGGCATACTTTACTTCTGAAAATGCAAAAAAAACAATACTTTTTCGGTGCAACGTCGTTAAAAATTTTTCAGATATGCGAATGACAGACCAAAGAGGCATTTAGAGCAAGACAATTGACGGCTTACTTCACCTGGTTACTTAACCATGGACGGGTTCTTTAAAGGGCTAATTAAACTTCCTTAACCCTAACGACATCATCGTAACCACACCCATATCCATAACCATCTCCAATGTGATCGATTAATGGTGCCTTAACCTAAAAATCGTGAAAATTTCATAAAAATGAAGAAAACGCAAAAAATTACAAACATATTCCACAAAAAATAAGTCTCTTAGTCATAACGTATCCAAAACAATGAATAAAATCTAAAAAAAGTTATTAAAATCACCAACTCAAATATTTTTAGGTTATGGATATGGCGAGAAACCAAAAACCAATTGGTTGGCTATGGTATGGTTATAGCGTTAGCGTTATGGTATGGCACCATTAATCGAGGTAGGTTCGATCAGCTGTTTTATCTGGTTATGGTTATAAGACACCATTAATTGGCCCTTAAGGGCTATTTAAACTTGACGTATCCATATCCATATAAAACAGCTGATCCAACCAATCTTATGGAAATCAATGTAATTGGTTAATGGTGCCATATCATAACGCCCTAGCCATAACCATACCATAGCCAACCAATTGGTTTTTTCACCACATCCATAACTTAAAAAGTATTGGAGTTGTAGAATTTATTAACTTTTTGTAGATTTTATTGTTTTGGATACGTTTTGACTAAGACTTATTTTTTGTGGTATATCTTTGTAATTTTTTGTGTTTTCTCTTTTTTATGAAAGTTTCACGATTTTTAGGTTAAGGCACCAATAACTTATGCCAATTGATATGGATAAGTAAAAATATGGTTATGACTATGTCAACTTTGCCATACCCTTTACATGTCATATGCTGCCTGTACACAACCAATAATGTTTATTATGACGTCAACACATTTTGAGCGTGGAACCAAACAGTCAAAACAGCAAAATCAACGCAATACAAAAGAGACTAAAGGGCGAATTAATGGTGACTTATAACCATAAAGCCATAACCAGATAAAACAGCTCATCGAACCTACCTTATGGAATCAATGTAATCGATTAATGGTGCCATACCATAACGCTAACTCGATTACATTGATTTCCATAAAGTAGGTGTGATCAGCTGTTTTATCTGGTTATGGGTTTATGGTTATAAGTCACCATTAAGCTGGAGACATTGGTGCTTTATCGTACCGTATCAGTAACCTTATAACAGCTGATTCGACCAATCTTATGAGAATCAATGCAATCGATTATTGGTGCTGCTAAAGTCGTAACCGTATCGTAGCCAACCAATTGGGTTTTGGTTTACCGTCGTAACGATCAACAGCTGATTACGTTAGGGATACGGATACAGCGATACGACATACGGCACCAATGACTCCAGCTTTAATTCGCCCTAAACACACCACACCCGTAAACATTGTTTACTATTTGAAATGTATGTAAAATATACACTGCCCGTAAACAAGGTGAAAAATTGATTCTCCTCTCACTTGTACTTTTCACCGTAACATTTCTATTCCACATGATATATTCATTTAACAATTCTAATTTTTTTTTGCTCAAATTAACAGAAACAAAAGTACAATAATTGCTTCTGCATTGCTTCACAACCACACGTATTCATTTGAAAGAAAAAATAGCGCGCAATTTGGCGGATGTAACAAAAGTAAAAGGAAATAAAAAGAAAAAAATCACAAAGATAATAACGAATATCGCCCGAAGTACCTTTTAAGCGAATTTCAATAATTACGTACAAAGGAGAATTCTGAAATTTCCGTTAGGTACAGTAATATTTATTTTTAGTATTTAATTGTTATTTTAATCCGCGTCACTTGTTGACCAGCTCCGTTGCTAATTTAGACTGAGATCACTGCAAGTTGGTGCTTGTCATCGATGCTCCCACAATGCTCCAATATGTGAGCAGCCAGTTAATGAGTCAACCAAAACAGCCAGCTAGCTAACAGAGGTAACCGTACAATAGCGTCATAGAACAGGCAACCAGACAAAATGAGTAGAGCACCAAAAGCAGCAGATTCGTGCCAAAACAACCGCCTGTTAATATTGTTATTGGCGATTGCTTCTGGTATTAGCTCAGAGTGTTAATATTATTATTTAAATTTTCGAGCTTTTGTAGATGCTGGTGCAACACTTGATAGAAATGAGTTCTCTCTTATGTTGATGTTAACGAATGGAATAAAATAAACCAAATTATTTGTTAATAATTAAATTTTTGTTAGTGTTAGTAAGTGTGTTTTGTTATAGTTATTGTTGTACGAAATTATTTGGAAACTACATACATGTATTATACATATGTATATATAGGTACATAGGGAGCTTTCCATGTCAACTCATCTTACGGAGGTTTCGATGGGAGATATGAATTTTTGAACTTTTCGAGTACTTTTTGTAGGTAACGTTGTGAAAAGTTGCCCAACTTGTCCAATATTTTTATTTATTCTTTTTTATGAGTCTTCTGATAAAATTATGCAATCATTAGGGGGACTCATGATAGCATATAAACTTATAAGGTGTAAAATTATATCCATTTACACACGCGGTTATATGAACGCACCTAGTAATACTCTTGATAAACTTGATTGTTTTTCAGCTGTATTATTTCCAAAAAAATTTTTTTGATTGTTATACAAATTAAAAAATACCAAGATTAAGTGAAAAATCAAAACTAAAACGCCTTTACTTGCTGATGTTGGAGATTTTTGATGAAAATGCCGTCTGTAATGTCTGCAAGGTTGCATTCCTTTGAGTTTACCGCGTTTACACAATGAAATGTGCGCGTAAATTTATACAAATTGTGTAAATGATTTTTCATACAAAATTTGACAGCTCGTGCGTAAACTAGATAAATTTACACGTTTACACAGTTTAGGCATTTATACGGTTACATGAGTCACCCCTATTATTTGTCAAAACATAGTAAGACCACGTTTACCATGCCTTAATCTACAATAAATCGTCAATAGATAATCTACGCGTTTACATATCTTCTATCCATCATTGTGATAAGACAAGCATTGTGAATGATGACAAAGTGTGATCTCTTCTGCATAAACGTCAAAATTCCAAAGTGATTGGATCACCTGATTCTTATTTGACTAATTCTGTATCTCTTTCTATCACCCGCTAAAGAGAGTCGCCGCCATATTGAACAGCCTGTCAAAACGCTGAAAAGTAGCCATATTGAACAGCCTGTCGGGCAGTTGACAGAAAAGAGATCACACTTTGTCATCATTCACAATGAAGACAAGTGTGATATCTTTACCGTCAATTGCCTGACAGGATGTTCAAGATGGCTACTTTTTAGTGTTTTGGCCAAGGCGAATCCATACCAGGTGGTGGGAAAGCGAATTCAACCAATTCGCCGTGCAGAAGAATGTCAAGTCAAAGAAAATTTTCATTGATTTCGATTAACTGACATATTGTTGTACAAGGCTTTGTATGGAAAATTATCAAGAAGTAATCAGCTGTTGGGATAACACCACCTCTACTGAATTCGCCTTGGTTTTGGCAGGGTTTTGACACGACGTTCAATATGGTGGCGCATAGGGCCGGCTATCTTCATCGGGTGATAGAAAAAGATACAGAATGTGACCACGAAGTCAATTAAAAATCAGGTGGTCGGGTCTATTTGTAATTTTGACGTCTATGCAGAAGTTATCACATTTGTCTTATTCACAATGGTTTTATCCCTGATATTAGATTATTAGCCATGGCGGCACCACGCACAGGTGACTGCCGTAAAACAGCTGATTGGTACTTTTTTCATATTAGCCATGTTTTTTTTACATTATAAAACGCTTATCATCATTTATACGGTTGGTTGGCTGAATTATACGGTTGCTTCATCTCATCAACTGATTTTGTTTCATTCCACTGAAGTAGGGTACTTAACGAAAATTATCCAAAACTTGCGGAAGAGGAACGCATACTCCCCAGGGAAACGCGTGTCACTCTTGCTCAACTTCGTTCTGGATACTGTAACAGGTTAAACTCTTACCTATCCAGAATCAACCCCGACATACAAAATGTATGCCCCGCTTGCAATGTGTCCCCACATGACACCACCCATCTCTTCAATTGTAATGTGGAACCAACGCCTCTAACACCCCTTTCCCTATGGTCCAACCCTGTTGAAACGGCAAGTTTCCTTGGACTCCCGTTAGAGGATATTGACAAAGAGGATAAATACAATAAGAGCCGTCACTCGTTATTTTGTGGCGAATATCTCGCTTGGAAATGAAAAAATTTATGCCGAATGTTTTCTGAGAGGGACATTTTAATTGTCTCGCATTTATCCATGCCTTGTAGGCCCCTTGTGCAACTGTGATTTTTGGAAAGAGAATTAAATAAATTAATTAAATACAGTCGAAAAATAAACACAAATACCCCACGAAAATGTATAGAAGACATTTATAAACATCTCGCCCAAAAAAAAGTAGCGACTACCTCTCGGTATACATCAAGTAAATGCCAAAAAAATAACGAGTGACGGCTCTTATTGTATTTATCCTCTTGATATTGATGACAATTTGTGATCGGTCGCGGCTATTAGGTGGGGCGAGCATTGCTACAACAACAACAACATCAGGGATTGTCAAAAAGAGATGGCAAACGAAAAATGTTACCAACACGTTTACATAACTTACTGCCGTGGTCATTGTTTACTAACTCATTAGAAGCATTGTTTGCTAAGATTTACAATGACCGTGGTGGTAAATTTTTTCTTAAAAATAAAATCACATCGTTTTAAGGTGCAACTAATTTAGAACATTACTTTCTTACAACATACAAGAATTGCAGTTTTTTGTTTTCATTCCATTCCATTCGCCTAACACCAATACGCAGATTATAACCATCTGAAGAAAGGTACGTTGTTCCTGTAGAGATGAGCCAGCCATTTAGTTGAACCATGGGTTCCGCCATGTTATAAGATGTCAAGGTTTCACGTTTCTCTTTTATTTCGTGCTTCCACTTAGAGAATACACTCTAGAGCTAGTTCTAGTATGATAAAAACACTTTCAAGGTTATAACCTTTTCTGGCATTATTGACGCTTTTACGCAGTGAAAAAAAATTTTTAGCGCATTTTCTTATTATGTGGATACCACGCTTTTGGCTTTTGAAAGGCCAATTAACGATGATGGTTTGGCCCAATGTCGTATTTAAATGATTTCCAGGCAAAACCAAGTTAAAAACTTACTAGTTGGTAAGCTTTTAGCCTTTACCAGGATATAAAAGCATCTCACGAAATAAGAATAGATCATCATGGAAACCTTCGAAGCATTAAAAATGTTGTCAAAGTTTCAGCGAAATCCGTTATGCAAAGTTCATGATAAATTGGCGTGGAACGCCCCGTACATACGTGTATAATTATTTTTACATGACGTTTTCTTAACGTAGCCCAGTTCTGACCATTAAAAAATAAATAAATGTAAGGCGCGATAACCTCCGAAGAGATTTTAGGCCGAGCTTCTCTTCCAATTTGCGTCGTGCTCCTTTTAATTTTTCGTACAAATTGGTGCGACGGGACCTACCTGTTTTATGCCCACTCCGGACGGCATCTGCAAGGCAGATGAGTTTTCACTGAGAGCTTTTCATGGCAGAAATACATTTGGAGTGCTTGCTAAATACTGCGGAGGGCAACCACGCTTAGAAAAGCTTTCTGCTAATTGAAAAACCTTGTTTCTAAAATATTTAATGTTCATTTGCCGAGGCGTGAACCCAGGATCATCGGTGTAGTAGGCGGAGCACGCTACCATCACACCACGGCGGCTGACCATTACCATTATTAAAAAAAGTTATTTGACTCAGAAAGGCCACATATATTCAATGGCGCATAGTCATAGTCAAAATAAAATAGGTTTTTAATTTAGTTGGAGCTATATATATAATATATAATATCTAACTATAGACTGGGTCGATTTATTAACCGATATCGCTCCATCGATTTTCCGATAGGAATTGGGCTCAGGAAAAAGTTCCACTATGCATACCCAAAAAAATTATTATCGAGCCTGCGATAATTTTTTTGCCTTTTTTCTACTTTGATTTTTGTAATTTTTTGCACGACCTAAAAAAAATTTCATTTTTGTTGTACATATATAAAGGAATCGAGATAGATATAGACTTACATATATCAAAATAATCAGGATCGAAAAAAAATTTGATTGAGCCATGTCCGTCGTCGTCCGTCCGTCCGTTAACACGATAACTTGATTAAATTTTGAGGTATCTTGATGAAATTTGGTATGTAGGTTCCTGAGCACTCATCTCAGATCGCTATTTAAAATGAACGATATCGGACTATAACCACGCCCACTTTTTCGATATCGAAAATTTCGAAAAACCGAAAAAGTGCGATAATTCATTACCAAAGACAGACAAAGCGACGAAACTTGGTAGATGAGTTGAATGTATGACGCAGAATAGAAAATTAGTAAATTTTGGACAATGGGCGTGGCACCGCCCACTTTTAAAAGAAGGTAATTTAAAACTTTTGCAAGCTGTAATTTGTCAGTCGTTGAAGATATCATGATGCAATTTGGCAGGAACGTTACTCCTATTACTATATGTACGCTTAATAAAAATTAGCAAAATCGGAGAAGGACCACGCCCACTTTATTGTTTAAGTAAAATTTTAACAAAAAATTTAATATCTTTACAGTATATAAGTAAATTATGTCAACATTCAACTCCAGTAATGATATGGTGCAACAAAATACAAAAATAAAAGAAAATTTCAAAATGGGCGTGGCTCCGTCCCTTTTTCATTTAATTTGTCTAGGATACTTTTAACGCCATAAGTCGAACAAAAATTAACCAATCCTTTTGAAATTTGGTAGGGGCATAGATTTTATGACGTTAACTGTTTTCTGTGAAAGGGCAGAATCGTTTGATGCCACGCCCAGTTTTTATACACAGTCGGTCCGTCTGTCCTTCCGCATGGCCGTTAACACGATAACTTGAGCAAAAATCGACATATCTTTAATGAACTTAGTTCACGTACTTATTTGAACTCACTTTATCTTGGTATGAAAAATGAACGAAATCCGACAATGACCACGCCCACTTTTTCGATATCGAAAATTACGAAAAATGAAAAAAATGCCATAATTCTATACCAAATACGAAAAAAGGGATGAAACATGGTGAGGTAATTGGATTGGTTTATTGACGCGAAATATAACTTTAGAAAAACTTTATAAAATGGTTGTGACACCTACCATATTAAGTAGAAGAAAATGAAAAAGTTCTGCAGGGCGAAATAAAAAACCCTTAAAATCTTGACAGGTATTACATATATAAATAAATTAGCGGTATCCAACAGATGATGTTCTGGGTCACTCTGGTCCACATTTTGGTCGATATCTGGAAACGCCTTCACATATACAACTACCACCACTCCCTTTTAAAACTCTCATTAATACCTTTAATTTGATACCCATATCGTACAAACGCATTCTAGAGTCACCCCTGGTCCACCTTTATGGCGATATCTCGAAAAGGCGTCCACCTATGGAACTAATGATTACTCCCTTTTAAAATCCTCATTAACACCTTTCATTTGATACCCATATCGTACAAACAAATTCTAGGGTCACACCCTGGTCCACCTTTATGCCGATATCTCGAAACGGCGTCCACCTATGGAACTAAGCATCACTCCCTTTTAAAATACTCATTAACACCTTTCTTTTGATACCCATATTGTACAAACAAATTCTAGGGTCACCCCTGGTCCACCTTTATGGCGATATCTCGAAACGGCGACCACCTATGACAACTAAGCATTACTCCCTTTTAAAATACTCATTAACACCTTTCATTTGATACCCATATCAGTACAAACACATTCTAGAGTCACCCTGATCCACCTTTATGGCTATATCTCCCTAAATGGCGCCCACCTATAGAACTATGGCCCACTCCCTCATAAAATACTCATTAATGCCTTTCATTTGATCCCCACACATGTCATACAACTACACTATCCAGGGTTTCCCTCGGTTCATTTTACCTACATGTTATTTTCCTTATGTTGTCACCATAGCTCTCAACTGAGTATGTAATGTTCGGTTACACCCGAACTTAACCTTCCTTACTTGTTTAATAATGGTAATGGTCAGCCGCCGTGGTGTGATGGTAGCGTGCTCCGCCTACTACACCGATGATCCTGGGTTCACGCGCTGGCAAATGGATATAAAATATTTTAGAAATAAAGTTTTTCAATTAGCAGAAAACTTTTCTAAGCGTGGTCGCCCCTCCGCAGTATTTAGCAAGCACTCCAAATGTATTTCTGCCATGAAAAGCTCTCAGTGAAAACTCATCTTCAAATCAACTCATTTCGTCCATACAAATCGACCCACCCTAATAACTATAGTTTCACGTGTGAGTACATGCAAGTCGAAGGTTGCATACGCCAGGCCATGGTTCAATTATGTACAGGTTGGCTCATCTCATCAGCTGATTTTATTTATGTCATTGCATGGTCGAAGGGATTGTCAAAAGGAGATGGCAAACTCAAAATGAAACCAACACATTGGCAACATTTTACTTACAATACAAAAACTGCTAAGTTTTATGTTTCCATTCCATACCATTCGCACCAACACCAATACACAGATTTTGACAATTGGAACAGACATATTTTGTTGCTTTACAGATGAGCCAACCTGTATATAGTTGAACCATGCGCCAGGCTTTCCAAATAAAAATAATAATAATGAAGCTGAGAAGAATATGCTCATCAAACACCTTTCACAAAAGTCTGCATAATAAAATTTTTTCATAAAAACATACTACGAAGGCGGAAAATATCATAAATGAATTAATTAATTAGTATATTTATATACGTATTTGTTTATATGCCTTCATATTTAAAACCTCAATAAAATTAAATAAAACGTGCGGTAATCACAAGTTTCAGTGGAGTTAGACATTTCATACCCAGCCGTGCGTTATTAAAACACCCTATCACAGAGTGGGCAGTTTAGATCGGCAATAAAAGTGGTAGGCATGAGGGATTCTATTATTCTAAAAATTAGGTATGATCAGCAAGCCATCGACAATTAATAATGTAATGAAGATTCCTACATAAAGTTTACATTCAAGGCGATTATCTTCGTTTCCATACATAGCTCCTAATCGATAATTAAATACCTTGATTATCCATACAAGTTTTTCTTTCGATTATCGGTATTAATCAAAAATTTTACAGCTTTTGATTCTTCCAGATCTAGAACCATCTCTAGGGAGTCATCCCTAGAAAGAAGCACAAAATAAAATTGATACGTCAAAAAAGCATTAAAAATATGGCCGACGGACATATTTGATAGCTTATTGGGGCGTTGAAATTGCGCAATTTTATAACAAATTTTAGTTGCTTGAGAAAAATGTATTGCTATGGACCGATTTATTTTAAAATTATTTCAAAGGATGAAGCGACACCAAAGAAGAAAAAAACTTCATTAAAATAAAGTTTGAATAAAAATAAAAACTCCTACACAAATTTTCCCTGGCACAGCAATCAAGACCACGTTTATATATGCACTAATTCTACTATATATTTATGAAAGTAGGTATGTCTGTATGTATGTTTGGACTTGCAGCCTAAACCGCAGAATGGAATCGAACGAAATTTTGCCATGACATACCATGAGTGCGTCAATCTATGGTAGGCTATATAAAAAAAGTTTTCGACAAGGGGGCGTGGCACCTCCCATACAACTGGAATTTTTCGTAGCCAATATATTTGAAAGTATTAAGGTTAGACGACTGAAATTAGGTGAGTGGTTATATGAGACCAATCCCTACCCCCTCCAGAAAACTGGGTATAACGAAAAAGGGGGCGTGGCACCTCCCATACAACTGGAATTTTTCGTTGTCAATATATCTGAAAGTATTAAAGCTAGACGACTGAAATTAGGTGAGGAGGTATATAAGACTAATCCCGACCCCCTCGGAAAAATTGGAGACAGCGAAAAAGGGGCGTGGCATCTCCCATACAAATGGGGGTTGGGATTAGTCTAATATATTAGTCTACATAGTACTGCTTTCATTTATACCCGAACGACGTCGGGTACTCTGCTAGTCTACAATAAATAGATAATCTACGCAAAGGAGCTAGATTATTATCTGTAAAATTTTCACATTTCCGTTTTATTTCGTTGTTCTAATAGAGATTACACTCTAGAGGTGGTATTTTTTCTATGAAAAAAGATCGGAATCCATAAAATTTGTTCATAATAACCGATTATCTGAGGCAGAAATTTATATGGGAAATCCAGTTATCGAATTAATGACTAGGACTTAAGTACGAAAATAAAGATAATCCCGTTAGAAGTAAAATAGGTATCAAAAAATAATTTTATTGCGCTAGCTAGAAATACCACAAATATAACTATTTTTGGACTATCTTGACTTCTAATCGGTAAGTAAATAACTAGATATGCCATATAAATATTTTCCTTCGATAATCGCTAGTTATGAACAAATGGTAGATATGCCGATACTATTTTCCACCTAGACATGGTTTCATCTCTATATGAGAACATAAATTAAAATAAAAAACGTCAACAGCGTAAACAAAATTCTCAGCCGACAGATTTGACAGCTTATAATCACACTTCTAGTCAAGGCGAATTCATTACAGATGGTGTTATTCCATCAGCTGATTGCTTCTTCTTGATAATTTTCCATACAGCGCCTTGTACTACAACATGTCAGTTAATCGAAATCAATGAAAATTTTCATTTGACTTGACATTCCTCCGCACGGCGAATTGATTGAATTCGCTTTGCCACCACCTAGTATAGATTCGCCTTGCTTCTAGTGTTCAGAGTTTTTTTTTCAAAGGTAAAGTTCCACCCAAGGCGAATCCATACCAGGTGATGGCAAAGCGAATTCAACCAATTCGCCGTGCAGAAGAATGTCAAGTCAAAAGAAAATTTTCATTGATTTCGATTAACAGACATATTGTTGTACAAGGCTATGTATGGAAAATTATCAAGAAGAAGCAATCAGCTGTTGGGTTAACACCACCTCTACTGAATTCGCCTTGGTTCCACCTCTAGAGTGTAATCTTTAATTCAAGGCGAATCCATACTGTACATACAGTACTGAATTCGCCTTACTTTAATTGGAAACACAAAATAAAAGAGAAACATGAAAATTTGACAGAAAATGATCTAGTTCACAGGGATGGAACATATGTAAACGCGTAGATTATCTATTGAAGATTTATTGTAGATTAAGGGATCTGTGGACGTGGTCTTAATTTCTCGTCAAACTCTATGGCAAGAGCCGGATCTTCAATTCTTCATACTACTGTCGGTCAGGATCGAGTTCGGATTGGATTAAATGTTTAGTATGTTGGGATCAGTGCATTTTATACAACTGGGTATATGAAATAACGTACAGAGGCCAACTGAAATACAACCATATACATAGTTTAATTCATTAGATAATTTAAAATAACTAAACTCTCCACAATATGAAGTATACGAGGGAATGGTTATATTGGAACTTGCCAAACGTTCTAATGTACCTACATATGTGTATGTAGGGCTACACTGTCATAGAAATAAAAATATACAATGGTGGTACTTATGTACATATATACATATGCGAATTACCTTGAACATAACGATTCTGTAAAGTTCAAAAAGCTATATTGTCAATGTACTGATCTCTACGATGTGAGGCGATTGAGGCGAGGGACACGATTGTTTTTGTTTTCTATATTCTTTACTACTTTTTTGTTATAAATTCTGTTTATGTAAATATATTCATCAGCATATAACATTTATGAATGAATGTTGGCATTATATTCGTTGAGGTGGTACATTTAACAATTTCTTTTATATAATTTGGATGAAAGAAAAGGCTACATTCAAAATTTCAAAGTTATTAATCATAATCGTTATTAATGGCGCTTAAAACTACCTTGACACATTTACTAATGTCGTATAAGTAACAAAAGTCAATTTACACACAGTTCCCATCCCTGGAAGCTATATTAATAGCTGTCAAATTTGACGGTCTGCCACTTTTTTATGGTTTTTAACATTTCAAAAGCGAATTCAGTACCAGGTCAAGGCGAATCCATACCAGGTGGCAAAGCGAATTCAGCCAATTCGCCGTGCAGAAGAATGTCAAGTCAAAAGAAAATTTTCATTGATTTCGATTAACTGACATATTATTGTACAATGCTTTGTATGGAAAATTATCAAGAAGAAGTAATACCCCCAGTGGGTTAGGGGGTCTACTGAATTCGCCTTGGTACCAGGTGTTGTTATCCCAACAGCTGATTGCTTCTTCTTGATTATTTTCCATACGCCTTGTACTTCGTACTGCCGCCGAGGATAAAATTGGTTACTGGCGGCAACGAAAAAACAACTGGTACGATGAAAATGCCGCGTTGCAACCGAAAGAAAAGACGCTACCTACAGGGCTACGTTAAAAGCGAGCGCGACAAGAGGAGTGTGTGAACGCTATCGTGAGTTGAAAAGGGAAGCGAGACGTCTTTTCAGGAAGAAAAAAGCAGAAGCAGAAAGGCGTGAGTTCGAGGAGCTTGAGCTGATAGCCACCAGGAATAACGCCCGAAAATTTTACCAAAAAATACGGCGACAGACGGAAGGTTTTAAGACCGGGGCAAACTCCTGTAGGAACGAAAATGGCGGCCTTGTAACTGATGTCCAGAGAGTGCTTAGATTATGGAGGGAACACTTCTCTGATCTCCTAAATGGAGGCAGCAATTCACCGCGCAGAGATGAAGAACCCGATCCCGCAATCGATGATGATGGAATATTTGTCCCCCCGCCCGATTATGGCGAAGTTAGAATAGCAATAACCAGATTGAAAAACAACAAGGCCGTGGACGCTGATGGATTGCCTGCGGAGCTATTCAAGTACGGCGGCGAGGAGTTGGTAAGGCTAATGCAGCAGCTTCTTAGCAAAATATGGGCGGACGAGTGCATGCCCGACAGTGGGAATCTAAGTGTTCTTTGCCCAGTCTACAAGAAGAGGGATACTGCAAAATGCACCAACTATCGTGGAATCAGCCTTCTCAATATCGCATATAAGGTCCTTTCAAGTGTATTGTGCGAAAGATTGAAGCCCACCATGAACCGGCTGATTGGACCTTATCAGTGCGGCTTCAGACCTGGTAAATCTACCATCGACCAGATTTCACAATGCGCCAAATCTTGGAAAAAACCCGTGAAAAAGAATCGACACACATCACCTCTTCGTCGACTTTAAAGCCGCTTTCGACAGCACGAAAAGGAGCTGCCTATATGCCGCTATGTCTGAATTTGGTTTCCCCGCAAAACTTATACGGCTGTGCAAAATGACGTTGAGCAACACCATCAGCTTTGTCAGAATTGGGAAGGACCTCTCCGAGCCGTTCGAAACTAAACGAGGTTTCAGACAGGGTGACCCCCTATCGTGCGATTTCTTTAATTTGATGCTGGAGAAAATTATACTAGCTGCAGAACTTAACCGCACTGGAACAATATACTACAAAAGCGTGCAATTACTGGCATATCCTGATGACATTGATATCATCGGCCTAAACACCCGCGTTGTTAGCTCTGCTTACTCCAAACTGGAAAAAGAAGCGGTAAAGATGGGTTTGATGGTGAATGAGGACAAAAGGAAGTACCTGCTGTCATCGAGCAAAGAGTCAGCGCATATGCGCCTTGGCAACCACGCTACTGTTGGCAGTCATAATTTCGAAATAGTAAAAGACTTCGTTTATTTCGGAACCAGCATCAACACTAGCAACAACATCAGCACTGAAATCCAGCGAAGAATCAATCTTGCCAATAAATGCTACTTTGGACTAGGTAGGCAATTGAAAAGTAAAGTCCTCTCTCGGCGAACGAAAATCATACTCTACAAGTCACTTATCGTACCCGTCCTGCTATATGGGGCAGAAGCATGGACCATGACAACAGCAGATGAAGCGGCTTTGGGAGTGTTCGAGAGAAAAGTTCTTCGAAAGATTTATGGACCTCTACGCGTTGGCGAGTACCGAAGAAGATTTAATGATGAGCTGTACGAGCTATACGCAGACATCAACATAGTCCAGCGAATTAAAACGCAGCGGCTGCGCTGGCTAGGCCATGTTATGCGAATGAAAGATGATGCTCCGGCCAAGAAAGTGTTTCTATCGGAACCCGCCTATGGAAGCAGAAGTAGAGGGCGGCCCCCACTCCGCTGTAAGGACCAGGTGGAAAACGATTTAAACTCCCTTGGTGTGACGAATTGGCGCCGGTTGGCGGAGCGAAGGAGCGACTGGCGCGCCTTGTTGGACGGCCATAACCGTTTAACCGGTTAAGCTCAAATTAATTAAGTAAGTAAGTAAATATTGCTTTCAAAACCGTTTAACTTAAACATTTTTTTTTAATTATTTTATTGTTCAAACGGTTGATTTCTTGAGAGCCGAATTTCTTCATAGAGCTTACGGCGACGAGTCCTTAAGATCCTAGGAGGAAGGGGCTCTTCAATAAGATGTCTCTCGTGATGCCCAGACTTAAAGGTATTCAACAGAAGCTGTTCAGCATTCTTAGTACCTCCTTTATGGGGAGCATTCTCGCATCACTGTGTAGATGATGTTCTGGTGACATAAGAAGACATTCCGTGGCAGTTCTGAACGTGGTGTTTCGACAAGCCTGCAGTTTTCTCCAGTCTGTTTATTTTAAGTTCAGCGACCATATCGAAGCCGCGAAGCTCAAAATCGCGTGATCAATTGCTTTATAAGTGGATATGAGCATTTATGTGTCTTGCCCCAACTGCTGCCACCGATGAACTTGACGATTATGTTACGACTCTCAAGTCTTGGTGCTACACGCACACCAAAACGTAGTTTATTATTGAACTTCAATGCAATTTTTTGGGTGCGGGACAGTCGGTAGCGTAGTGGCTCGACGTGGATTTCCAACATTTCCGCCAATAGCCCCGTACAAGGTGTTAATAGGGTCGGCGAGTATTTGGTCGGTTGTTGTTGTTGTTGTAGCAATGCTCGCCCCACCTAATAGCCGCGACCGATCACAAATTGTCATCAATATCCTCTAACGGGAGTCCAAGGAAACTTGCCGTTTCAACAGGGGTGGACCATAAGGAAAGCGGTGTTAGAGGCGTTGGTTCCACATACAATTAAAGAGATGGTTGGTGTCATGTGGGGACATATTGCAAGCGGGGCATACATTTAGTATGTCGGGGTTGATTCTGGATAGGTAAGAGTTTAACCTGTTACAGTATCCAGAACGAAGTTGAGCAAGAGTGACACGCGTTTCCCTGGGGAGTATGCGTTCCTCTTCCGCGAGTTTTGGATAATTTTCTTTAAGTACTGGATTCACCGGGCAATTCCCGGCATAAAGGTCCGACGCCTGTTTATGGAGTTCACCAAGGACCTGCTTGTGTTTTTTCACTTCAAACGGCTGGGGTTTCAGGTGCCGTATTTCCTCAAAATGCTTACGGAGATGACTCCTTAAGCCCCTAGGCGGTGCTGGTTCATCAATCAGATGTCTGTTGGGATGCCCAGGTTTCTGGGTATTCAACAGGAACTGTTTGGTCAGCATCTCATTTCTCTCCCTGATGGGGAGTATTCTCGCCTCATTATGCAGATGATGTTCAGGGGACATAAGAAGACAGCCCGTGGCGATTGTGAGAGCAGTTATTTGGCAGGCCTGTAGTTTCTTCCAATGGGTAATTTTTAGGCTTGGCGACCATATGGGTGACGCGTAGCACGTAATCGGCTGGCTAATTGCTTTGTATGTAGTCATGAGCGTTTCTTTATCTTTTCCCCAGGTACTGCCAGCTAGGGATTTGAGGATTTTGTTCCGGCTCTGAATTCTCGGAACAATTGCGGCTGCGTGCTCACCAAAATGTAGATCCTGATCAAACGTCACACCCAAGATTTTGGGGTGTAGGACAGTCGGTAGCGTAGTGCCATCGACGTGGATGTTCAAAATGGTCGACATTTGGGACGTCCATGTTGTAAATAAGGTCGCGGAAGATTTAGTCGGTGATAATGCTAGGTTTCGCGAGGCGAAAAAACTGGAGAGATCAGGGAGATAGCCGTTTATTTTATTGCATAGCGCATCGATCTTTGGGCCTGGGCCTGTGGCCATTATTGTGCAGTCATCGGCGTAGGAAACGATTGTGACTCCTTCCGGTGGTGAAGGTAGCTTAGATATGTAGAAATTAAACAAAAGTGGGTATAGGACACCACCCTGTGGCACCCCTTGTTTAATTCTCCTTGGTTTTGATGTTTCGTTTCTAAATTGCACCGATGCCTGCCGACCACCCAGATAATTTGCGGTCCACCTTTTAAGACATGGGGGAAGGGTAAACCCTTCCAGGTCTTGCAGTAACGAGCCATGGTTGACCGTATCAAAAGCTTTGATAGGTCCAGCGCTACGAGTACTGTTCTATGGTGGGGGTATTGATTTAAACCGCAATTTATCTGGATGCTAATGGCATTTAGCGCGGTGGTAGTGCTATGGAGTTTTCTGAAGCCATGCTGATGAGGGGCTAGCTGCAAATTTGCTTGGAAATAAGGGAGCAAAATGGCTTCAAGCGTCTTTGCCACTGGCGATAGGAGAGATATCGGACGATACGACTCACCTATGTTAGCTGGTTTCCCAGGCTTTAGTAGCGGGACCACCTTGGCCATTTTCCATTTCTCGGGTATGACAAAGGTGGAAAGAGACAGATTGAAGACATGCGCTAAATATTTGAAACCCTCTTTCCCTAGGCTTTTAAGCATCGGCATGGCTATGCCGTCTGGGCCCACTGCTTTGGATGGTTTAGCACGACCAATGGCGTCCTCAACCTCTTTAGCGGTGATGGTGATTGGTGACGCGCTGAATTTGTGTTTATGTGCGTGTCTATTGGCTCTCCGTCTATTTTTGTCGACCGTAGGATGCATTATATATTGTCGGCAGAAAGCGCTCGCGCATTTTTTCGCATCCGACAGCACTTTGTCGCCAAAGGCGATGGAAACTTTGTCTTTGTGCTTAGTCGGATTCGATAGGGACTTTACGGTGGACCAAAGTTTACCTACACCGGTAGAGAGGTTACAACCTCTTAGGTGCTCCTCACATTTCGCCCGCTTGTGTTCATCCACAAGCAATCTGATGCGTTGGGTTATATCCCTTATTTGGGGATCGCCTGGATCAAGCTGTCTTATAAGGTCACGTTCTCTCGCTAAGTTTGCGGCCTCCGCCGGGAAGTGGGGCCGGATTTCGGGAGTTCTCCCGGCGGGAATGAAACGTGCCGATGCGGATTCAATGACCTTACGGAAGGCACGCTCCCCTTGGCGGGCATCATTCGGGATAGGGAGGGCAGCAAAGCGGTTGTCTGTAAAGGATTTATATTCTTCCCAATTTCCTTTTTTGAAGTTTATGAAAGTGCGTTTTTCAGTGACGATGAAGTCGGCGGTACGCTCGAGCGAAATAAGTATGGGCAGGTGGTCGGATGCCAATGTTACCATCGGCTGCCAGTTGACGCAGTTTACGAGTTCTGCGCTCACGATTGAGATATCTGGCGAGCTGTGACAGCTTCCTACCATACGTGTGAGGGCGTCTCCGTTTATTGTGCAGAACGTCGTTTCTTCTATTTGATCCGCCAACATCTCACCCCTACTGTCCGCCCGCAAGTTTGAATGTCATAGATCATGATGGGCATTGAAATCGCCTAAGATAATGCGATTGTTGCCAGTGAGTAAGGCCCTGATGTTAGGGCGGTATCCACTGGGGCAACAGGTGGCAGGAGGAATGTAGATGTTGATGATTTCTAGGTTTGCATCGCCTGACCGGACAGATAGGCCTTGACTTCTAAGACATTGTCCCTGCGGTCGATGCCAGGATCAAATATATAATATTGCACAGAGTGGTGTATGATAAACGCGAGGCCGCCTCCATTTCCGCTCTCGCGGTCTTTCCTGTGGACATTGTACCCAGAGCAGCTCTGCAATGCAGATCTTGCTGTGAGTTTAGTCTCTTGAATCGCAGCAATGCGGATGTTGTGCCGCTTCATGAAATCGACTATCTCCGTAATCTTCCCAGTTAGTCCATTACAGTTTAACTGCAGAATTCTGAAGTGCATAAGGGGAGACGCCGCCACTCTGGGGGTAAGTGACGGGTGACTACGCCTGGGTTGTGGAAAGCCAGGACGCAATTGCTGTTGTGGCCCTGGGACTGGGCGTCCTTGGGCAAGCATTGGGGTACCCGGATGATTTGGGTTTGCGACCTGGCAACATGGCGCGATGAAACCCGTCGGGGGGGTTGCCGTCGCGGAGACCAGAACGTGGAAACTAGGAAAGTGGCACCACCCAAGGCAGGAGCTGCATTGGGCGGATGTCGCAAACCTATATATTCTGTGCTGGCAGACGGTGCAAACGGAGGTAGGGACTAAGAGTCTGTTTCCCTGACCTGCACCGTATGACCGTCCTAAAAAGATTCTTTTCCGGCAGATGCAGCAAAACTATTTCTCAGGACCGCGGTCAGGAGACGGACCCGGATTGGATTCGATGCCTTCCCGGAGTAAGAGTGTATGGAGCAGTCCTGCTGCAAGGAGCTGCTGGGAGGATGACAATTTGTGGGAGGGACGAAACAAATTAAATGGGGTCACACTGAAATGACAGTCCATGGTCGGGAAAAATTCCGAGTCGCTCCGGCACATAGAACCGACTGCCTTTGGTCGGTGATAGTGTTAAGTTAAGCGAGTAGAAAAAACTTCTAAAGCTAGGTAGATGTTGTTGTTGTAGAAGTGCTTCGGCCCATCCAATAGGTGGGACCACTCAATAATTGTCATCAATGTCCTCTAACGGGAGTTCGAGGAAACTTGCAGTTTTAATAGGGCTGTTAGAGGCGTTAATTCCACTTAGGTTGGTGTCATGTGGGGGACACATTTCAAGCGGTAATACATGAGGTATGTTGTTGTTGTAGCAGTGCTTCGCCCCATCCAATAGGTGCGACCAAAGACGCAACAAATTAAATAGGGTTACACTGAAACCACAGTCTTTGGTCGGGAAAAATCCCGAGTCGCTCCGGTACATAGAACCGGCTGCAACATGAGGTATGTCGGGGTTGATTCTGGATACGCAAAATTTTAATTCTTTACTGTATCCAGATCGGAGGTCGCTTTTCTCAACTGCGAGTTTGAGGTATTTGTCTTTAAAAACAGGATTCACCGGACAATCCTGGATTTCCTCATTATGCTTACGGAGATTACTTCTTAAGTTCCTGGGAGGCGGGGCTTCTTCAGTCAGTTGTTTGTTGGGATCATCACGTTTCTGGGTATTCAGCTGAAACTTTTTGTTCAGCACTTTGCGTGCTCTCTCCTTTATGGGGAGTACTCTCGCCTCGCTGTGTGTGGTTAGGGTGGTATGGGTTATATTGACACAGTAAAAGTACTCCATACGTCTTTGAAACTCGCTCCCTTCTAGACTTAGGCTTATAAGCAATGCTCTGCTCTCAATAAAGAATTAACAAGTTTCTATAATAACCTAGACAATTAAAATACTGATTTCTTCTAAGCAAATGTACTCTATCATTCGTTTATTTCATTTATTTACTATTTATTAAATATATTATTTATTGTAACCTTTCTTAGCCAAGTCATTAGCTTTAAGTTTCAAGTTTAAATTGGTTCTTATTTTATGCCTTTTACCGACTAGCACTGTAAAATAACTTTTGCCAAATTGTTGTGCTGGGATGAGATTGCCTAATAAATACAAATACAAATACATGTCACAGCACCTCCGGGGTGCCTCAAGGTAGCATACTTGGCCCATTACTTTTTGTAATTTTATATAAACGAATATTTCCACCTGCTTCCAGCACTCTAATTTTCTATTATACGCTGATGACCTAAAGATGTTTAATACCATCGCAAACTCAGACGACGTGATTAAAATGCTATCTGATTTAGATAACGTTGCTGTTTGGTGTCGTGCCATAAATCACGTGGCCTCATTCCCACTCTACTCTCTCGATGGTACCCACCTCTCACTCTTAACGAGATAAAGGACTGGGTGTTGTCTTCGATTCGAAATTTCTTTCACGACTCATATAAACTCTACTATTGCTAAGGCGTATTCACTTCTGGCTTTTATTAGGCGTTTCAAGTTATTGTTCACTGCACTAGTTCACTCGAAGCTGGAATATGCCTGTTTTATTTGGAGGCAGTGTCATGAATGCCATATTGTTTAGGCTTGACGTGTGCAGAAAGCGTTTGTCGGTTCGCGCTGCGCTCGATGAACTTTTCTGACCGATCATCTTATAAATCCAGGTGCTCACTTATCAATTAGGTCCCTGGACTGCAGAAGAACTGTCCTATCGCTCACGCTTGTTTATGACATCATTAATGGATAGTTGATGCACCTTGTCTCCTCAGAAGTCTCCAAATACATATCCCTATAAGGCCTCTTCGTAATATACCTATTTTCTATACGGATTGTGTCCGAACCCTCTATGCCTCAAACGCACCTTTGCTTAGAGCTATGGCCGACTTTATCGCATCTCTGATTCTTCAGCATTGATTTTGCTCTTTCTAATTTACTTTTAAAACAATACTTACTGATATCTTTTCAAACAGATAAATGTGCTGGTCAATCTCTTCATAGCATGTAAGTTTTATTGTGTCTATACTCAACTTATGTACTATACTATTAAATAATTATCTAATTTTAATTTACATTGTTATCTAGTCTGTAAGGGCTTTAAATGCCATAGACTGAAATAAAGAAATATGAAATAATATGAAATATTACGATATAATAGTTCCA
>JARSSU010019787.1:0-12335 GCA_029619165.1 Eurosta solidaginis | reverse complement strand
GTCGGCCCCTATAAAAATCCACTAAAACGATTTGATTAATGATCTCCGATCTAATCTCCGCGCCGTCTCAGTCATCAAGTCATTATTGACATGGATTACTGCATCAGACAACAAATCAATTTTGCAACATCGCTAACTAAATGATGTTTTGGGACTAAGAGCTGAAAGACTAAAGAATTACGACAGATGATATTGTCACTGATTTATGACTGTTTTATCGTGTAACGTAGAATACATACAATTCTCTTTAGAACTAACCTCGCGTGTTGTTTCTGTTAAAAGAGCTTTTCCTCGTTATTTGCGGTAACATTGTTACAGTACATTCGTCTGCATGAAATTTCGTAATGATGATTATACTTTAGAATTATTCAATACTATGAAGCGTTTCGGTATATCAAAGAGTCGGCTTTTTTCGTATTTGCTTTGTTCGCTGCAAAATCGTGGTGTACGTACGATATCAAATTTAGCCTGTCGTGCCAGAAACGTGATGTTCACACCAAGCGTGGCCATTGTAGCCTGAAACTCGCGGTTTCGAGATGAAGACACGATCTATGACGTTTTGATTCTTGCGAAGGCACGCTGCGAACGAACGTTCTGCACTAGCTACAGTGACAGGTATATGGTGCAAACAGTATACGTCATAAGCAGCAGAAATGTTTCGGGGAACTCAACTGTGCATGACAGGTTTGAACTTACGATAGCTGGAATTTATGCATGTGCCAAGTGTGCAGCGACGCTTTATCAGAATGTGTTTCCGGAAACTGCTGTTTATCAAGTGAATCCTGATTTCGTATTCTAAGTTGTCGTTGCGCAACCAGTCCGACTTGTATTTTTTCTTTCCCGTGCCAATTTTCGCTGCGCTAGACGTCCGAACCGTAGTTGTCATCCATGCTATTCAAATTGCGCAGCAACACACGCGGAAGACGTCTCGTTCAACTTTCTCATAGCTGTCAAAGTCGGTCAGTATGCCATGTGATTACTGACCGTCAACGATCAGCAACGACGTGTGCTACGTTGTTTCTTGTAAAGATCAGCTCTGATCATCCGTAATCATCTCATATTCCCTTATCTCAAAAACGCTCTTTTGGTTTGTCTTTTCGAATGTCCGAAACTTTGGCGAGATGTTCAATTGAATAGCAATTGTGTTTTGCGTTCGTTTAAACATGTTTCCTCATTGGTTCCTGATCAACTTGCAAATCCGCTAATAAGGCATCTAGATGTCGGATGTCACACATCTATGGTGGCGTCCTCTAGCTTGAAGTATCGACGTTTCTTTCATTAATTGCTTGTTCAGTATTTTGAACCAAATTGAGGACGCAAGAACATTCGAACTGTTGATGTCTACTTGACACATGCCGGTAACATCTCCGTAGTGCTTGCGCAGTCCAAATTCGCTTTTTTGCTTTTGGCTGAAGCCTATGAAGAGAGCTCGGTGCATAGTTTGTGCCATCCTTGTGGAGTGCTGCTGAAAATAGTAAAAACATTTTGTACACTCCGAAGAAAGTAATTTGCAGCCGTACAACATTCTGCAGCTCAACACCACATAAATTTAGACTGTGGGTTGCACAGGCGAGTAATCAGCATTCAAGTTTTTGTCGAGAATGTACAGCAGTGCCCCGTTGCAAGCTCCTTTCATATTGGCGCCGTTATCGTATCACTTGTGCACGACAATCTTTTAATTGGATTTCGTATTTACCTAGAGTATGGCAAATTAGATCAGGCGATTTTATGACCAGTTTTTGGTTACAATTCACGAAAGCCAAAAACACGTTCTTGAGTTGTAAAATTTGTTGCTTTCGAATTGAATGGAGTTAGCGCAAAATGTACGTAGTCCAAGTGACTAGCATCATGCATAGCATAAACGTTAATAGTGTAACGAATTTAGTGAAATTCAGCTTATTTCCACCTTCTGCTAACGTTCGTATCGCTAAATTGTTGAATATAACTCCAATATTCAATATGCAATTAGCACCTTGGAAAGTATTAATAGCGTGCTTAAATCAAACTGATTACTGAACTACTCAGCTTTCGCTGGCTTTTTATGCTCTCTGTTGTCTCGTCCACCCATTCTCCTAAGGTCCAGTAAACTTCTCGAAATTCATGCATGAGTACCATCCATATATGTCATTGTATATTTCTAGTTTGTATATGTTAGTACTACTTCTGCTGATGATGGCATGCGTTTTGTGAGTATCTCTCTGCTTGCCTTGCATGTATGTGAGTAAATGATGATTGATTTGATGTACACATAGTGGAGCTTACTTTATTTTTGTAGTGCCTTTATTTACTTAGTATCAGATTAGTGATGTGAATTATAGTGATGCTATATTCGTCACAATAGCAAAATACTTCGCTTTCTTGCCTTGATCTAATAAGTTTACCTCGCGTGCTTTGCCCAAATTTCTATAAACTCGTTCTGAATGTCCTGGGAAAGATAGTGAACTTATTACGTTTGTGATGCTGTTGTGAAATCCTAACTTTCTCCAATGATATCTAAGTATCGGATCATAATGGCTTATGAGAACTTAGATGCCCAAAAAATGTCCATTGTTTTCGTTCACCAAGATATATTTTCACCCAAAAATTAAATAGTGTCCAAAATTCTATATACAATTTCTTTCCACTTTGAGTTTTCAGTAAAAACGGCCTGCGAAAAAAATCGCCGCTAGGTGGCGCAAAGATCCAGATATTCAAAATTTTTCCATACGATTTTTGTGAATATACCGATCCTTGCGCCACCTGCGGCGATTTTTTCATAAGTCGCTTTTTATTCTTGCATGTGTTATGTGTTCCAAATATGAGCACACATCGGGCCCAAATACGGTTTTTGTGAATATCTCGATCCATGCGCCACCTAGCGGCACTTTTTTTGCATAGGTCGATTTCTATTCTTTGTATGTATTATGTGTTTCCAAATATGAGCCAATCGGACCACAAATCAAAAAGATCAAAAAAATTAGTACTGATTTTTGCTAGTTTCAAAATTTGAATCGAATTTTTCTCAAAAACGGCTCTGTAAAAAAGCTTAAATTTTGGATTCTGACTTAATTTGTCCATAAATAAGAATACACGAGAAAATCGGTTGTGCTTTGACCCTTCAATTAAACTTGCTTCAGGCACACCGTGAATGTGATCTTGAGTATTTTTCGTGTGATGGCAGTTTATCGTATAGCTGTCTTCCATACTGGAATTTCGAATATCCGACCGACAACAAATTTTAGTCAATTTAAGTATTGGTGCTTCACAGATGACATGATAGTTGCACATAAAAGCAGTGCTACTTTCTGGCCTCCACACTAACCAGTCACGCTCCACTTTCTCTCCATTGGCAAGATCTGTTTAACACACGAGGTAGAACTGCCTCGTCATGAAAATCACGAGGAAAAATAACAGGACACTTTTGATGACCTCGACGATTATTTCGTTGACTTCTTCAGATCGCAAAAATCATTATTCACGGTGCCGATCTCGAGTCTTATTAAATAATCTGACTCAAATATCAAACACAAGTTTGCTGGTATTGTTGGAAGACTTTGTGAAGATGAACCTTGCATCACGTGTCACAACGAAAACTTTATACGATTTCGATTCATGTAAACATCATTTTTACATGTTTTATATGTCTCCTCACTGTTCGAAAGCCAGGAAAATAATTATTATCAATATCGTTGCTTTTTGAAATCGGCACATGGAACAACTAACGACCTCTTTTCAGACTTAAAACAAAATGTCTTAGTACTCTAAATCTACGGCCCGCTCAGAAACCCCGGCCCTGGGGAATCCCGCCACCTCCCCCCCCCCCCCCCACCTCTCGTCGGGCATGTTGTATGTATATAGGATCACCCTAAATTCGTGCCTGACCAAGCGAGACATTTTTATAAAATCCCTTCATTTTGTATTTACGAATTTTGCGTGTTTGTCAATATCTCGCGCTCACCGTACCATTAGTTAGTTGTCCTGTGGCATTTGTGTGATATTGTATTATAAAATATCATCACGAGTCGAATATTGGCCAATTCACTAGAGTGTCGTAGTCATGTTAAAATTGTAAGAAAGATTTTGAGTTGGTTCTCATCGTGTTTCCTCCATTATAACTGTGATTAAAGCATAACCACGATACGTGACACGAGCCTTGTGAATTGCCCAATTGTGTTATTTTCACTGCAAGTTGAATTTTCTTCCCAATTCTTAAATAAAAATAACTATATATTTCGTTTGTATTCAACTTTAAATAAACAATACATGTTATAAGTCTTGTGTGCCAATTTCTTGCATTTCTTGTATGCTGTGTTGCTGTTATATACAAGAACTGTGAGATACTTAGTACAGATTGGGCATATACTATGACTCATACTTAATTTAAGAAGATTTTCACTGCATACAGCTTTTCCCGTTTCACACTCAATGGGGCTCAGATAACGATATATTGTAGATCCAATGTATAAAACCCCTAGTTTTCAGTTAGCAAAGCCGAAAAAAGTATTTAGTTTCTAGTACCTTTGTTCGGAGAGGAAAACTCAGAACTAGACCGTTTTCGAAAAATCCAATAATTTTTCTGCTATGTGCTTAATGACATATATCGAGTAACGACGCAATGCAATCCGTTTTTTCTGAAATATTTTTTATGATCCAACTACCAATTCCTTTTCACTATAGTTTTTTTAACCAAATATAAGGGCAAAACACCTTTAAAAATAGTTACGTTCTTCTGATGGACATATCTGGATAATGGCAATGCATAGCACGGTTGACACACGATATTTTCCTTTAGTACCAAATTCATCGAAAAGGACCAATCTGAGAAGGGACCATATTTTCTTTGTTGTTGGTAAAGACACAATGTCATTAACAGTAATCATGCATACCAAACATAAAGACTATATGGCAGATATTGTATGTATCCCTTTCAAAATGTTTTTCAAAATATTCCTTAACAAACTCTACATATCTTCTTCGGTATGCTGTGCCACGCAGCAGCTTCAACATAAACTATGTGAGTTGCAAGTGCACTAAATATGCATTTTCTTTTCAATTAATTTTTTCGTCGGCCGTCGTATTGGCTGAATCTATGACAAATACAGGATGTTGAATCAAGCAAAGTCGTTTGAGCGTTTTCGAGTTTTGGCGCCACATTCTGCATTTTTATCCCAGAGACAAAGAAAGAAAAGTAACAAAATCGTGACTACTTGCTAAAAAGGACCAAAAGAGACCACACGTCGTTGTAAAGGAATTTTTGATTCAAATGTACAAAGTGCAACCATTATGCAAATGTTTACAGTACAACCCGTTCAATATCCCCTGAGAGAGCGGTCTACACCCAGAAGCAAATTTGGGAAGACGGTGTCTCCAAGTCATCAATTTGCGGACTACTTTTGGGTACATTGTTAAAATCCACAACTACTTCTTACAGCATTTTCAGGCCAAAAGAAACTTTTTTCAAATCAAGTGAAACTATTTTTTAGCTTATAAGCTCTACAGGTTTTAAACCTAGCTTTTACACTCAAAAACTATTTCGATGTTTAAAGCGTACTGTGTAGCTTAATATCTCGACGGTGAGTTTAATATCAACTATCTGCCGCTGACGGTTCGATAATGCGCTATACATAACCTTTTACAAAGACCGCCCTATTTAGAACGCTTTGGATTTCGTTTTGATATGGCAGAAAACGAAACAAAATCATTTCGTTATATTGGCGTTCTTACGTTAATAACGAAACGAAGTGACTTTGTTTCGTTTATTAAAAATTACAAATTTAAACGTCATTATCGTGAACGAAATGATATCGGTTTGGCGTTGGTTAAGCATGCCTGTACTGAAAGAGCTAGAAAATAATTAGGTAGGTCGCTAGTTGCTCGTCATCACACTCCTCATCTATCTAGGCGTTGATCAGACAATTAAATACACGACATATATTGACTTGTTGATGTGACTACAAGTCACTGCTTAGTATTGGCTTAGATATGGTAGTATCCCTTTAGCGTTGCTAATATTCGTCACATATGTACATAGTTCAAGAATTATCTTTTTGTGACTGTGTGTTGCAAGAAGAAATTACAATTACGCGCAGTATAAATATTTATTTAAAAAATTTTGTCCTGTAATCCATTAATAAATCACAAATCTACACACACAGCTGCATTTGCAGAGTGTAAAATCAACAGTATTTACCAACTCAATTTAACAAATTACCCTGTTAATCTCAAATTAACAGAAATCTTTGTTATTTCAGCAAGCTGCACTGTTATCCCAAGTCAAGGGAAATCTTTGTTGTTTCAACAGTCAACATCTGTTAATTCGAAAAGTAATAGAAATACTTTGTTTAATTTAACTGTCCACGACTTCAATCTTAAATAAATAGGAATATATGTTAATTTCACTGCACAAGTGTTGATTTTAAACCAACAGACGTCGCCATTGATTTAACTGCTGAAAAGGTTAGTGTCGTGAAAACAAATTTGATCACGGTTGATACAACCGTATTGTGCAATGGATAAAAAATAACCGTAAAATCGATGGAATTAGTCCCTATTTTCATTGATTTACCAGCGTTTGTCTGTGCAACAACCCCGTGAATCCCTATAACTTCTCTTGCGCCATACTTAAGTACATACACCCTTTTTTTGTAGAAATTACCCAAGCCTGGAGTAGGATAACTTTTTGCAAAAAAAATATTTGGAGTACATAGGAATACCATTTTAAAGATTGTTTTAAATTAGTTTAAATTATTTTGTTATCAACTTTGAAACGAGTTTACGACTTCGTCTTTTCGGAGTGATATCAAACCTAATTTTAGATTCAAACGTTGCTGCTTTTTGTATTGAGCATGGCAGATATGAACAGCAAGCCGCAGTTGTGTGGTGGTAGCCTGATCCTCCTTTCATACCGCACGTCCCGGGTTCAAGTAGCGGCCGAAGCAACGTCCAATTTTTTTACTGTCATTATAGTAAAAATTCTATTTTAAGAATACTTTTTCAGAACTTCTTGGTGAGGATATTTAAAATATTTTATTTTTTACATAGAACAACGCCGCAAAGAGTGTTTTAGCACCAACAACTTTCTTGTGTGTGTAGTTGTCGTGGTAGGAAGAAAAAGTGTTTTAACCTCCCTTTTTTCTATTAATCCTGTTTGATTTTTTTTATTTAATAAAATTCTGCAACGATGGTAATTGTGGGAATATATTTCTTTTCCGTTCAGGTAAATTTGAAATCCACAAAAACACCATAATTCGCACAGGCGAGTCTCAAACGCTTGGTGGCAAATACTTACAAGGCCTTGAACTGGACACCGCCGAGGAGTGCCAACGACTTTGTTGCGAAACTGAATCATGCGATGTTTATGTTTTTCGAAGATAAAACCGATGGCTATTGCTACCTTTTCGAATGCGGTCCACCCGAAAATTTCCATTGCAAATTTACGCGACATGCTAACTACACAAGCGCAGTCTTGACGGTGTCGCGTCATTTGACCGAAATTACCACATCCAAACCAATTGTGGCACATGCTACATCCAACAAACAATATCTCACAACAAGAATTTGAATTGACAAGTTTAAAAGTGAAACCAGAGGTACGTGATAAAGTGGTATCAGCAACGGGCACGGGTGGAATAGAAGGTGCAACATCCGGTGCATCAGCTGCAGCAGACACTGCTATCGGCGCAGTTACTAATGCTAAAGCAACAGCGGCATCAGCAACGATGCTCAGCGCCGAGCAATTACAACCATTAAGTGGAGCTTTTCCACAGAAAGGTGTGTATGTATATAGTGGATGTTCAATATGATTAAGTATTTAGAGTTTTTGACTAGCAGAATATTTCCAATGAATTCTTTATTTGATGTACGTTTTATGTTTTGTTGTCCTTGTTTGTTTTAGTTTACCCAGCTCATTGCGGCCGCTTTCAGTTCACCTGTCATTCGGGCGAATGTATTGCTGTTTATAACGCATGCGATGGTATACCACAATGTGAAGATGGCAGCGACGAGGGACCAGAAGTGAGTGCTCAATTTTATAGTTAATTTGCATAAAAAGTTAACAAAATTTTTTGGATATTTCATTTTAGTGTTCCGGTGCCACCTCAACAGTGAAATCGAATACAATGATTGAAAATACGCAGAAGGTAGCGCCTGCGCCTCAATTCCAACCACCCCTTTTGCAACAAACAGCGAAACAACAAATACAATCTGTACAACAACAAACACATCCGCAGCAAGGGCAGCAGACACAACCAGCGGCTCAATGTTACCTGGCGTTATACCTCCGCTCATAAATAATCGTGAAGATGCCGGCGCTTGGGCAAATCGAAAAACTGTGGCAGCTGATGTTTATCACGTGGAGCAAGCATCAAATGATGGTAAGTATTCACAATTTAATTATGCGTAATTAAGATCATTACGCTTGTTGTACACGTATTTGTATATTCAGCTCATTGAAGAGAAATTTTGTGTTCTAATAGGCGTTGCTCGTAAACTTTTATTACTTCCTGCCCCTAATTCTCAACCTTCGCTATCGCTAAAATTCCATCGCCAAAATTTTTAAAACAGTATGAAGTGCACATAACGATACTGTTTTAGAATTTGGGACAGTGCACCCATATGTTGAGGACTTCAAACGGAGCTAGAGTAAAGGCTGAGTTATATACAATAAACATTAGGCCATTTTCAAAAATTATTTCTCTTTGGTAAGACGTTCAACGAAAAATGTTAAGCTGTCCAAATATATCTAAAATGGTAGCCTTAGATTATTGAACATTCCCCAAATTCCAGCTTTCAATAACGCTAAAACCCCATCGTCAAAATATTTAAAACAAAAACAAGCACGTTGAAAGGTATGCAACATTTGGTAGCATATGGTTCTATACTTTTTACATGGCACTTAGGTGGTTATTCCTTGTAGCCATATTATACTATCATGTTGCATACTTTTCCGCGCACATGATACTGTTTTGGAAACGTATGTATATATATATAAATATATCACAAGCAAATATCGGGATAAATTAGAAGCATTGGTGAGGGAAATGGTAGTGCTTTCAAACGGTATGTGTTGTTTTTAATGAAATGTTTTCGTGGCGAAATTTTGTATGTATTGAATGGAACAAAAAAACTTTATTTTCGTACCTTTATGTAAGAATATCTCGAAAGCAGGAACCAACCTTCGGTTAATCTAAACTACATAGGCAAAAATATCTAAAAAAGTATCAAGTGCGCAGAAAAGCATGAAACATGAAACCGCCTTGGCCCTATGTAAATTATGGGAGATAGGTAGTTATTCCTTGTGACCATATTGTTCTAAATGTTGCATACGTTTCTGCGCAATTGTCTCTTTATATCTTGAATTAAATTTTTTCCCAAATTAGTTAACTTGAAATTTAAGACCATCCCCACCGTAAAGTATCGGGGAAAAGTATCGAGGTAAAGCAGGAGTCATTGGTGCCGTATGTCGTATCGCTGTAGTCGTATCCTAACGTAATCAGCTGTTTATCGTTACGAGGTTAACCCAAAAACCAATTGGTTGGCTACGATACGGTTACGACCTTAGCGGCGCCAATAATCAATTGCATTGATTCTCATAAGGTTGGTCGAATCAGCTGTTAAAAGGTTACCGATAAGGTTACCGATAAAGCACCAATGTATCCAGCTTTAAGTAGCGAATCTTTACTCAGTACTTAAGGGCCCATTACTGATACTTATCATAGACTTGACTTGACTTGGCGTAAACTTGGCAACTTAGCCACGATTATACTCCACTTAGCGCATACAATCTGGCATCAAGCTTTGAAATTTATTTTTAAATAAATGGCAATTTGTATGATAAAATGTCAAAATGAAATTGAAACAAACAAATGGCATCTCACAATGAAAACGTCACTTAGAACTTACATAGAAAATCAAAATTCAACAGACTTCTAAGTCAAGGTAAGTGTTGCCAAGTTTTGAGTAATCAGTAACATGCGATGTTCATTTAACAGAACTGTAAGTGACAGTTCTCAAGTCAAGTCAAGTCTATGCTAAGTATGAGGAATGGGCCCTTTAGTAAAAAGCATCGAGTACAAAATACTCGAGTTTTTTTTGGGCAAGTATCGATACCTCTCGCTCATCGTATCGTCCTCGCGTTCCAATGAACGGTGATCCAGATACCGAAAAAAAATTTTACATGCAAATGCAACAAAAAATTTATCCATATGGATCACGTTGTTGTTGCATTTGCCTATCTTCAGCGGGTGATAGAAAGAGATACAGAATGAGACAGCGATAGTCAAATACGAATCAGCTGATCCAATCACTTTGGAATTTTGACGTTTATGCAGAAGATATCACACTTAGTCATCATTCACAATGATCGGAGCAGCAACAGTGTTACCGCAACACTGACAGCATGTTTCTTTATTCTTACCTACAATGTTTTTTTCTGTGTACATATGGAAATGACAATGCTCATATATGTATATGTACCAATTTATATACATTCATATTTACTATGCTCATGCATATTCATGATCTAACTATTCCACTGTTATACTGTTTTCACACAGAAACTTAATGATCTCATTTCACCTGCTAATGAAATCGTAAATTTTTTCTTTCACACAAAAGTAACTGCTCGATTAGTATGAAGGATGAGACAGACAATCATGGCGGAACGATATAAGGTGGGAGCATGGTGACATACCTACAAACAAAAAAAATTCCATGTACTTGTAAAATCGATGGACAAATGTCAAAATCGTACTGCGCCGGTAGTTGATGTATCAAATCAAATAAAAAAGGTTATAATCAGCTGTTCGATGCGGCCACCTTGTATCGTTCCGCCATGCAGACAATGACATTTGCTTTGAAAAATGACATTTTTAAGCACTGAACACACCAAAAACTAAGAAGCGGAAACGGAAGTGGAACGCTGCCAACAGAGTTGCATTGTGCTTTTGACTTCATTAGGCATTCGATTAGCTACTAATGAAATAATAATAGATTCGAATTTTTTAGTGAAGATTGAGGTCAATACGCCTCTTAATGTAGAAAATTGCCTTTATTATTCAATAAGTCGTCTGTGTGAAAATAGTATTACGTTCAATGACATTTGAACAACTGCAATCATTTGATTGCTCTACTTCATGAACTTCCCATCTTAATAGAATTTCCCATATCAATAGAACCTCGCAGCTTCATTTAATCAGCAGTTTTTGTAGTTATCTGTCCATTAGGGGGTCTTTCAAAGCGTTTCATACTTCCCCGGAAAATCTTCGACAAGAAGTGATCAAAGTCTTAAGGTCAAAATAACACAGGCAGATAATATTGAGCCAATACTTTTCATATGGTCTTCGGCTCTGAATATCGAGTCAGGTTTCTCATAGTGGTTTTCGAGATATAAAAGGATATTTCGAAATCGACATGGTACTCATACCAAGTATGGCTCTACAAATAGCAGGTGCCCCATTGTATCGAATTAAAAAGACGTAATGCTCAAAGTATCGATGCTGAATTGTTAAGACAAGTGAGCGGATCAATGATGCATCTTGAAATGAGATTTCATTATATATATCTTTGGAAGTTTGAAGTATATGTTGGAATAAGGCAGACTTACAAAAAACGCTCCGCCAATAGCTTACACTTATATGCGTTCTTCATGTTCGTTTTACACCCTACAAACTTTGTATATCGAGATTCCGGAATCACATAGAACGCTTTGTTACTTACTGTTACTCAGTGGCGTAGTGAAGTTTTCTTGCGCCCGGGCAAAAAGTTTTCTTGTTTGTCTCCTTCGGTTTGGCTTTTCCACAAAGTTTTTGAGAGATTTAAAAATTTTTTTAAACATCAAAAGAGAATGGTTTTACCTTCCTATATTTTTATGATGGGCTGAAGATATCATCTCAGGAAGCAAATATATCAATGATATCATCAAAATTTATCATTTCAAATTTTTCTTTATATAATAATATTGTAACGAATTTTAGTGGTATTCCTCTTATTTCAAATCTTCTGCTAACGTTCGTATCGCTAAACTGTTGAATAAATAACTCCAATATTCTATAATGCAAAATGGTCTTTATTACACTACTTCACAATAACACTTATACTTAGCAAGCAATAGCGTGCTTAAATCAAACTGATTGGTCGTGCTCAGCTGGTGCTGCTTTTATATTCTTCGGTTTCCTCGTTGGCATATTTCTAGGCGTTTCTAGTTCTAGAATTTACTAGTTCGCTGATGATTGCATACTTTTGTGAGTAACTCTCTGCTGCTGTATGTACATATGTGTAGACATAATGATTGATTTGTTTATGTAGATACAAGTGACTGCTTAGTATCGGCTTAGAGAGATAGTATCCATTAGTGTTGC
>JARSSU010019786.1:0-32023 GCA_029619165.1 Eurosta solidaginis | reverse complement strand
TCAAATATCCGGTTTATCCGGATAGTTGAAAAATCCGGTTGCAGTTCACAGCCCTACTGAAAAGTCACCAAGTTTTCACCCCAAAAAGAACTACCTTGTGGCATCACCGATCATAGTTAACAGCTGATTTGTTGATTTATGCTGCAGCAGAATTTGTGAAATTTAACTTCTTTCTCCTCGACGATAAACAAAATAATTACGAAAGTGTATACATCTAATAATTTAAAAAAACAGCAACAAAATGATGCGCTATGAAGGAGATGAAAAACTGGCAGATGAATCAGCTTGTGCGGGTGTACGCGCGGATCTCAAGATGTGCCTGCTCGAAAGTGATTGCTGTCGTATAGTGAGTACAAGAAATGTTTTTATTTAAACGAAGCTGATGCTAATAGTAAGTGATGCTAATAGCGTTTTATTGCTAGGATAAAAAGACCCCACGAGAGTGCCTTCGGCTAAATAGAGTTCCAGAAGAATGTCAAGTGCTGAGGAATACGTTTTTTGAGTGCAAGCGCTCCATAGTAAGTTTTGAAATCCACTGAATTATATAAAATTAATCTTATTTTACAGCTTGATAACAGACAGCGTTTCCGTGGACGAAAGGGCTATTAAGTGCTGTTTAAATAAGATCCCATCAAATAATACAAGTATATAGCTCTAATGTATAGTTGTTTTTTCATAATACAAATAAAAGCAGGTTTAATTAAATATTAACTTATATATATATATAAGAGCTAATTTTAAAGAGAAACACAATAAGTGATAGTTATAGTTTCAATTACGCCTGCGCCGTACACGCGATATACGCCAAGCATTTGGTTCTTCGTATTTATTGTATAGCGGTTCGAGACGTTGATTCTTTTTGAATTTACTCAATTTCGTTGGATCGGAGAAGCGGAAAAATGAAGGCGCAAATTCCACCAACCACTTAGGATCTATAGTAGTTACTTCACGCATATACTCCTTGGTAGTCTGTACCAACTCATGATAAACAACCCATTCGGGTTGACGATTAAACAGCGCGCTGGACGGATGTATATACACCACCTGAGAATCAACGAGCGTGCGATAACCTTCTTGTGGATCTTTTTTAGAAGCATTGCGAAAGAAGCCAGAACAAATTGCTTTTTGTATGCGTACAGAATTTTTACCAGCCGAAACTACATCCAATTTATGGCGATCCATAATGCCCAACAATTGTTTGCGTACATCCTGCGAACGCTTAAGCGTGCGTATTTGTACAAAATTTTCATAACACCAAGCATTCGAAAATTTATTATTTTTCCAACTGTTGTAGACGGCGAGTAGTGTTAGATGATCACCTTCCGGTTGATTGAATTTTGCCTTCTTCTGATCGGCCAAAGCCTGTTTGTCTTTTGGTCTGTAGAATACATTTTGTACGCTCAACATAGACACGATAGTGAGTACTTCATCAGAGCACTGTAGAGCTACAGACATAATTAACATTTTCGAAAGATTTGGTTCGAGTGGAAATTCGGCCATACGTCTTCCTAAACGTGTGAGTAGTCCCTCGTCATCCAATGCTGACAATGAATGCAAATTTTCCAGCGCCATTACTAACGATTCAACGGGTGGTGCGTCCATGAAATCAAAATGTAGTAAATCATTAATTCCCATTGTCTTCAGTTGGAGTACTGTCATTGCTAAATTCGTACGCTGTATCTCTGGCACTGGCGTTGGCAACATTTCATCACGATATGCCCGCTCTGTATATAAGCGATAACATTTGCCAGGTCCAGTGCGTCCAGCACGCCCTGCGCGCTGTTTAGCTGCGGCTTGTGAAATTGGTGTTACCACTAGAGAGTCCATTCCTGTTTTTGAATTATAAACCTTCTGTTTGACGAAACCCGGATCAACAACATAAAAAATACCATCAATTGTTAGCGATGTTTCAGCAATGTTAGTAGCTATAACCACTTTACGGCTACCTGCTGGTGCTGGATCAAAGATGCGCGTCTGCATTTCTGAAGGTAAAGCCGAATATACAGGCATATAATCAGTTCGGGCACATCAGGTCCTAAACTTTTCATGCGCTCATAGAGTATCTCACAAGCTGTGTCAATCTCCTCCTGACCTGTGAGAAAGAGTAAGATATCACCAGGTGGTTCACGTAAATGTATTTGCATAACAGTGATGAGAGAAGCATCCAAATAATCTGTCTCTGGTTCCTTGGTGTACAACACCTCGACGGGAAATGTGCGCCCAGGTATCGTAAAAATTGGCGCTTCAAAGAAATATTGCGAAAATTTCACCGCGTCCAATGTTGCTGAAGTAACGATAAGTTTCAGTTCTGGCCGCTTCTGTACGGCACCCTTTAGTAGACCAAAGAGTACATCAGTATGTATAGTACGTTCGTGAGCCTCATCCAACATAATAACGGAATAAGATTTCAAATCGGATTCCATCAAACATTCACGCAACAACATACCTGGTGTGGAGGAAGAGAAAATTTTATTATTAAGTGTTTGACAAAGTTCAGTGCGTAACATACCATCTGTCATGTATTTGATGACCGTTTCGGGGCTGGTGCAATCCTCGAAACGTATAGTGTAGCCGACTTCTTGCCCCAAACGGCAACCAAACTCTTCCGCTACACGCTTGGCTACCGACATAGCAGCCACACGACGCGGTTGCGTACAACCAATTTTGCCACGCGCTGTAAATCCGCTTTCAGCCAAATATTGTGTAATTTGTGTCGTTTTTCCAGAACCGGTCTCACCAATTACAATCAATATTTGATTATCTGAAACAGCTTTGATCAGATCATCGCGCAATTTGTAGATGGGTAAGGATTGACGTTGTTCTAGCAGCGACATGTCTGTTTTTTTGCCAAACGAAGATTTCTTGCCGCCAATAACATGTTTCTTCCACTCGGGTACTTCAACGCTTGCGCCCGATCCTATACCGCGGGAACTTGTCATTGCGCGTGGATCCTCTTCTTCGGGTAGCGGATCGATCCAGTTACGGCTCATATTAGTAGGCGCAACGGCATCTTGTTCACGCTGTAACATTTTTTGTTCTCGTCGCTCTTTTGATAAAGCTGACTGCATCATAGCAGCTTGCGCTAATGACCCGTCAGGATTTTTGACAATGCGCACAGGCGAGAGATCATGCAAAGCGCGCCCATGCCCTGACAAAAATGGCGGTTCTTCTTCTACAATTTCAATTTCTATATCAGCTTCGTCATCTTCTTCTTTTTGTATTAGTCCAGTTTCTTCATCAAAATCAGGCATTTCGCTGCGATCGATCACACCAGAGCTTATCATTTGTTTGATTTCCCATCGCTCAGGGCTGGATATGCGCGTGACACGCTTACGAGAGTCACTCTCATCGTTGTCCAAGCTACCACCCTGTGATGGAAACTCGTTGGTAAAAGAATTAAACAAATATTTATAGAAATTACTTACTTGCAAATTTAGCAGTGAAGTACCACTATACGGCCGATCAGGATTACGATCCCTAAGATCATCATCAGGCGCTGCATGAGAAAGCGGATTCAAATCACGTCCAGTCGCTTGGTCAACCTCCTTCATTGAGAGTGAGACTTTTTGTCCCGCAAGTGACATAACTTTAACTTTTACATTCGAATTGCGCTGCACCACTTCCGTAACATCGGTAACACGTCCTTCGGAGCGCAGCTGTGAAATATGCACCAAACCTTCCCAACGCTTACGGAGCCCGAAAAGTTGCACAAAACAGCCAAAAGGTACAATATTTGCCACTTTTCCTGAATAAATCTTACCGGGTTCGGGATCATCGGGTAGGTTAGCTGGTGGTGGCATTTTGTCGTTGCGTTCATAACGTTCGTTGGAATGTGAGCGCGAATGCCTGCGTCTGTTATTGCGTTCATTACGATCGCGTGATCTTCGGCGACAACCCCGTACGCTGCGTTCATGAGAGCGGGAGCGCCGTTGACGTTCACGTGAACGTGAACGCGTGCGACGCCTATTACTGCTGCTGCTATGCCCATGGGAACGCGATCGTGACCGTCGTCTACGCCCACTGCTCTCACGCTCACGTTCTCTATCGCGACCTCTATCTCGCGATTTGCTTCTGGAGTGTCGTCGTTTGTCATCTCGCGAATTGCTACGCGAACGACGGCGTCTGTCTTTGCTACGTGACCGGCCTCGTCTATCATCACGCGATTTGCTACGCGAACGCCGTCGTTTGTCATTGCTGTGCCGCTTATCTCGCGGAGACTTTGAACGTGAGCGTCTGCCTCCACTTCTTTCACGCCTGCTGCTTTGTTGATTGCGTCTACTACTAGGTTCTTTTGATCTAGATCGCGAGTGACGATCGAGTTTTTTCTTTTTTTCTGTTTTGATTTTGACATCGTCATACTTCTGTGCACTTGGTGCCAGTGATTCCAAAAATGCCATATCGTCATCCACCTCATTCTTTTCTGGTTTCGTTTCGACTTTTATTTGCTTGCTTGGGGCTAAAGCTTCCAGTTCAGCCATAACGTCATCAATATCATCAGTATCCTTCGATTTATCGTCTTTCGTTTCTTGCCGTTTGCTTGGCGCAAACGCTTCAAGTTCATCCATAACATCGTCTACTTCTTCACTGTCTTTAGACTTACTATCTTTTTGCTTTCCATCATCTTTTTCTTCCGATTCGGAATCGCTAGTTGTAGTTTCGTTCGCACTTTCGCCTTCACTGCTGTACGCTTTACTAAATTTATCATTGGGCAGCGCCAAACCTGGAAACATTCTTGTCAATTGATCAGTTTTTGCATTTTTGACGCTACTGACGCCTGCGGTCCCTTCATCACCTCCCCAAGGTTTCATCAACTGAATAATACGCTGCAGGTTGGTAACAAAAGAATCAGGAAACTCGGCTCCATTATCATGCAGAGCTTTGCGAAATGAATCGAAGGTCGGGTTTTTATCCTCTAAATCGATTATAAACTCTGCCAAGTCCTTGTCGTTTAATCCCAAGTGATTTTCCAGCTCTGTGCATATTTTCGACACCAACGACAGATATTCGAGACGCCGCAACTCCTCCATGATGGTTTTTCGTGTGAAACGTTTATTAAATCGGCATGAGAGATAATTTGTTTATATTTTTCAGCAAATTCAGCGTATTAACTATAATAAAGACTGAAAGTGAAAAAAGTTAACGTAAAGCCACCGCGAGTTTGACAATCAGCTGATGAAAACACGGCTGTGTAGATAACAACAACAACGGAAAATTAGGGATGTGTAAACAATGGTGAGCAAGTGTATTGAGTTGAATAGTTTGACAGTTCCGAGGTGAAAACTATTTATTTTTAAGTTATGCAGCCTCTGAGTAAATCATGGTTCAAATCACACAAGAAGCCCTGCAAAAATCGCGAGTACTCCATGGATGCATATATCCAAAATTAACCACAATTCATACAAAAAATTAGGTCCAATTAACATTGCGATGTCCTAGGATTGGACCATATACTCCAACTTCGCATTACATCAGAGTAATCCATGGAGTACCCAAAGTCCAATAAACATCGTGTAGTGATTACAATCGTTGTTGTTGTTGTTGTAGCGATAAGGTTGCTCCCCGAAAGCTTTGGGGAGTGTTATCGATGTGATGGTCCTTTGCCGGATACAGCTCCGGTACGATCCGGTAACACAGTACCATTACGGTGCTAGCCCGACCATCTCGGGAACGGTTTATATGGCCACATTAAACCTTCAGCCCATCCCTCCCTCCCCATCCCAAGTTCCATGAGGAGCTTGGGGTCGCCAGATTCTCGTCTGTTAGTGAAACAGGATACGCCGCGGATAGGTGAGGTTGACAATTGGGCTTGGAAAATCTGTATATTGCGCTGGCAACCTGAAGGGTTGCGCTACCCAGCCCCTTGAATCAGGTATTTTAGTCGCCTCTTACGACAGGCATACCTACCGCGGGTATATTCTGACCCGCTGGGGGAATTACCCTACAAAAATCACGAGTACTCCATGCATGCATGTATGGAGTACTCGCTATGGACCAACCGAGTGCTCCAAAATTAACCACAATTCATACAAAAAATATGGTCCAATTAACATTGCGATGTCCTAGGACTGGGCCATATACTCCAGCTCCGCATTACTTCAGAGTAATCCATGGAGTACCCACAGTCCAATAAACATCGTGTAGTGATTACAATCGTTAAAAACGAGCAATGATCGGCTTACAACATGTTCGTGTAGAAACATGAGTTGGTCCATCGCTGCATTACAGTGGAGTAGAATGGTAAGTACTCCAGTGGACTACATGCTCCAACGATTTTTGCAGGGTACATTCGTTAAAAACGAGTAATGATCGGCTTACAATATGTTCGTGTAGAAACATGAGTTGGTCCATTTGCTGCATTACAGTGGAGTATAATGGTAAGTACTCCAGTGGACCACGTGATCACCGATTTTGCAGGGAGATTGCGCAATGCGCATATAAACATTAGATCAGCTGTTTTTTATGACGTATGAACTGACCCTTTTCATTTAGCTCTTTTTTCTCGCTCTTCTTTTCATTCGCTCAAGGATCAACTGTGACGTATATGCGCAGAACGAAGCAATTTGAACTTGTGAATGCGCACTCTGGGTAGGTGATTTGCGGATCAACAACCCAGCAAAAATCTAGTGGCCGAAAAAGTCCACCAACAAAAAATCCCACCTGGCTCCACAAAAAAGTTGTGCAAACAGTACCTATAGTTTGTTACATTTTCCCCACATGTGTGTGTGCAGTATGGGCAATCACATAAATAGGTACGATACGGAATGGAATGGTCACAAAGGTTCCCGATGCTTTTAAGGGGTCAAATGTTAATATGCTACCAAAAATATCGAGAGAGATGTCAAACGACGGGTCTTGACATCAGTATTAATAATCCGAAGGCGGAAAATAAAAATTTCAACTCGTTCAAAAGATATTAACGAAAAACCGAAAGTGACCCGCGGGTCCCTTCCGAAACCGGGGGTGGGATCCAAAGTATTTTTGCGCAGAACCCTTTTCTGCGTTGGCGGCCTTGGGCCGCGCTTATAAAAATTACCCTGAGGTATAAAAAATTACCCGGTTTGGAGGCCAAAGCTATATCCGCACTAAACACTTATGTTTACAATCTTTTTTTGTGGGTACCCCATCTGAAATCGCCAACTTCAACAGCAAATATCTCCGGACAGAGATCAAATCTCTCAATATTTTTGGTAGCGTATTAGCAGTCGACCCCTCAACTAGACTTTTACTCAGATAGGACCATTTTACTAGCCAATCTACAAATATAATTTTTGTTGGGTAAATACAAGGCCGATATACCTCCAAAGACAATTTGGGTAATTCTTTACTTTAGCTCACAACTGCTAAAACTCGTCTAAAAATATCGGGTGTCAAAAGACGCGTTTTGAACCCAGGACCACGAATCCGAAAGCGGAAATTAAAAATTTTATTTCTGTCAAAATATATTTCCAAAAAACCGAAAAAATGGCTCGGATCGTCCCGAAACCGGGGATGGGATCCGTAATATTTTTGCGCAGAGCACCTTTCTGCATTGGCGGCCTTCGGCCGCGCTTATAAAAAATTACCTTGGGTGGGTCCAACACCGGTTTGGAGACCAAAACTATATCCGCGCAAAACACGGTTCCAGTGACGCCAACGGATCCCGCTGATATCCTGGATCAGGTCCATGAGTACAACCCGGGTCTACCGACCCAAAACTGGAAGATGGTTAACGTGGAGAAGACTGAACGGGCCACGATGCAGATAGTCCTGCTGCTCGACAGCGGAAGCGTTGAAAAGGCAGGATTTCAGGGTAAGCTACGGCTTCAGGAATATAAGCCTTAAGGTTTATAAGGCTGACGTTGAAGCCTTGGTAAACCATGCGTCTCGTATGGAGGTGGTTGAACTCCCCCCCAGTGAAGACGAGATGGAGGTAGACGAGGGCGAAGCAGCTGGTGGCTACGCTTCGTCAGGCTCGAGCGGAAGCTTGGCTCTCAGAGGGTTGTACTCTGAGGGTCAGCTTCTGGAGGATGGCGATTCTGACGCGACGCTCACTGAGGAGAGCGCAAACAAACAGTGATTCGGGTCCTACAAATAAACCTGCATCACTGCAAAGCAGCATCAGCTGCACTCCTACTGCACCTGTCTTCAGGTGCGGTAGACATCGTACTAGTCCACGAGCCGTGGATCGCTGGCAATAGGTCCTGTGTCTTGCGGACACCAACGTATAAGCTTTATAGCGCTCAGGAAAAGGGTAAGCCTCGCAAATGTATATTGGCTAAGTCTACTCTTAATGTTTTCCTTCTACCCAATTTTAGCGATGGGGATCTGACAGCGGTTAGCGCCGAGGTGCTAGGGAGGAGCTTTAAACTTGCTTCCTTCTACCTAGCGCACGATCACCAAGGCTCATTACCACCGGATAATTTCAGGGATTTCGTGAGAGCGGCAAATCCGCGAAACGATTTCATCCTGCTCATCACGCCCAATGGGGCAACAGTGATACAAATGACCGAGGTGAATCTTTATTTAACTATCTTTTAGGCACTAATCTAAGTATATGTAATAGGGGAAATAATCCCACTGTAATTACGAGGAACCGCGAAGAGGTCCTTGACATAACCCTGGTCACAGACTCTTTCAGTGACCTGATCGTTTCATGGAGAGTTCTAAAGGAGCACTCCTTTTCTACTAGAAGAAGATAATAGGTAAAAAGCTATCTGGAGAGGTGCGAGCCCCAGAAAGCGAAGGGAAGCTAGACGTGTTTGTAAATAATTTCAGTCAAAAATGTAGGAATGCTTTAGATAGGGCTTGCCCGACTAAAAAGGTTTTGGTAACTCACAAACCACCATGGTGGTCGTCCGATCTTGATAAGCTTAGGAAGTCACGTAGGGCGGCCTTTAATAAAGCAAAGTATGATAGACATGAATCCTCATGGGCTGCTTATAAAGCGAAAATAAATATATATAAAAAAGCAATCCGAAATGGAAAGCGATCTTCCTGGAGGGATTTCTGCGGCAGGATTGAATCCACATCCGCGGCCTCCCGTTTAAGGATGGTGCTATCGAAATCTCCAACTCAGCTAAGTTACGTCCAAAAGCCGGATGGGCACTGGACGGACTCCAGCGCTGAAACCATGAACTTGCTAATGGATACGCACTTCCCAGCAAGTGCGCGCGTGTCTTCAAGTATTGTCAGCGGAGGGTCACCTAATGATCAGCTGATAAGCGAAATTATAAAAGGAAAGATTGGGCTTTACAGACCTTCAAGCCCTATAAATCGCCGGGGCCGGATGAAAATTTTCCGGCTCAGCTGGAGTATACTGCCGAACTTATAAGGCCCTGAATTAAAAGGGATGTTTATAGGGTGTCTTAGGCTCAATTACTTACCAGTATCGTGGAGGGAAGTCAACGTGGTCTTTATCATCAAGGCAGGGAAACCCTCCCACTCTAAACCAAATGATTATAGGCCTATAAGCTTATCTTCTTTTCAGCTTAAAGCACTCGAAAGACTCCTAGAGGACTACATCAGGAGGAGGATTGAGCCGTCGCTTCTTTCGCAAGCTCAGCATGCCTATACTAAGGGCAGGTCAACTGGCACGGCCTTGCACTCACTAGTATCCGTTATCGAAAGGTCACTAGACCTCAAGGAATACACATTGGTGGCATTTCTAGATATAACGGGTGCCCTCAACAACGTTCTCCCGGAGGCCATCACCTCGGCGCTTCTGGGGGATCTGGGGGTGGACGCGTGCCTGGTGGAGTTTATATACAATCTGCTTACGCGTAGGCAGATTAAAACTGAGCTAGGTGGATGCGCGATTCGCAGACCAGTCGGCAGAGGCACTCCGCAGGGAGGTGTTCTCTCTCCGCTATTTTGGGTGGTTACCGCCAACCAACTACTACGCCTCATGGAATCAGAAGGTCACCAAGTGATCGCGTATGCAGATGACATCTGCGTCACCATGCGGGGGAAATTTCCGCAAACTCTTTGCAACCTAATGGAAGGGGCACTATCCAAAACTTCGCACTGGGCCACAACCACAGGTTTGGAAGTCAACCCGGATAAAACCGAACTTGTCCTCTTCACGAGGAGGTACAAAGTACCAAATCTAAGACCACCAAGAATTGGGGGCACGTTTTTAGCGTTTAGCGATCAAGTCAAGTATTTGGGAGTCATTCTGGATAGGAAGCTATTATAGAGTGACCATATAGTGGAGCGATGCAAGAAGGCAGCAGCAGCGCTGTTCACCTGCAAGAGGCCAATTGGCACCTCCTGGGGATTCTCCCCTAAGGTGACCTACTGGATTTATACAGCCATTGTGCGCCTGATTCTTCTTTATGGTGCCATGGTGTGGTGGCCTGCACTAGCTTAAACTAGCTATCTTAAAACGCTTCAAAAGGTGCAACGGAGTTCGGAGCTCTGCATTACCGGGGCTCTCGGCTCCACTCCATCTGAAGCACTCAACACAATGCTATACCTTCCACCTCTTGACCTGGTGGCGAAGGAAATAGCGGTCATCGCCGCTCTACGCATAAGGGAAACAGGTCTCTGGTCAAATGGATATAGTGGACACGCAACAATCCTGGGCACGAACGCCCCAGTCCCAATACGGGTGCGCACTGACTACTGCACGCCAAAGAACGTCTTCGTTAAAAACTATAGTATATATATACCATCGCGACAGGACTGGAATACCAGACAAAATACGGTACCGGGTGCCATCAACATATTCACGGATGGTTCTAAGCTTGACGGGAAGGTGGGAGCAGGCCTATTTTCGCCGGATCTGGGTCTAGAGGTCTCTTTTCGCCTACCAGATCACTGTAGTGTTTACCAAGCGGAAATGCTGGCAATACACAGGGCTCTGAACCATCTCGGGTCTATGCCTAAGGATGGTAAACGTGTGTTTATTTTCTCAGATAGCCAGGCCGCATTAAAGGCCCTGGACTCATTCGTCGACAACGCAATGTCGGTCACTGAATGCCGCAGATCTCTTAATGAGATGGTTCAGCACTTCAGTATCAGCCTTATATGGGTACCTGGGCACAGGGATATTGAAGGCAATTTCAGAGCAGACGAGCTGGCCAGAAGAGGCACCACCGACCATATCCTTCCGGGGAATGATTCGGTAGGTATACCCATGGCCACTTTCAGGCTTCGTGTGAACACAAGCACTATAAGAATTGCAAATGGACTATGGTCAGCCATATCATCGTATGAGACATCCAGTCTAACCTGGCCCTCATATGACAAAATAATAAAAAAATATTGAAGTTAAACGGTTTTTACTTATATTTAAGAATTCATGAGCTTAACACCGGCTTATAATAATTGAATTTCAATTATTATGTTTTTCTAAGAGAAACTGAAAAGAAAGAAACATTTACTGGCATATTGCGATGGAGCATTTCGAAAACCGCCAACGTAATCATCATCAGGCAATTTTGTAATGCAGTAGCCTTTAACCACTAGGCCTTCCTGCTGGGTATTTGTTTTCATCCTTAATTCAGTTTTTCTCATTTCTACACTAACAACACAATTGAGACATTTTGTCTCTATATTGATTTGTGTGCCATGTAGATTTGTTTTTGGGAATGTCAACCAATCTGGTAACCCTGAGCATTTGAACCATCACTGACCGAATAAAGACGAGAGAAGAAGAAGTTAGTTAGTTGAAGTTACTCGTGAGCGCTCGACGCGTGTGCGTCTCGTATCCTTTTTAAATAATAGAAATTAATCAAATATATATATTAAACTCTGTAAATCCTGACAAAATGAATTATTAAAGTAATAATTGAAATACCAAACAACTAGTGTTGTGACAGGAAGTTCTTATTCGTTGCGAATTAAAAGCTTTGTAAACTCGGGCTCAGTTGTACATATTTATGTATGTTTGTTTTAATGGTGTGTTCAGTTTATACTTATATTTAAGAATTCATGAGCTTAACACCGGCTTATAATAACTGAATTTCAATTATTATGTTTTTCTAAGAGAAACTGAAAAGAAAGAAACATTTACTGGCATATTGCGATGGAGCATTTCGAAAACCGCCAACGTAATCATCATCAGGCAATTTTGTAATGTTATCAAAGGTTTCACCGGGATTCGAACCGTGAATCACATGGTGAAACTGCAGAAGCCTTTAACCACTAGGCCATCCTGCTGGTATATGTTTTCATGCTTAATTCAGTTCTTCTCATTTCTACACTAACAACGCAATTGAGACATTTTGTCTCTATATTGATTTGTGTGCCATGTAGATTTGTTTTTGTGAAGTTCTTCTTCGTTGCGAATTAGAAGCTTTGTAAACTCGGGCTCAGTTGTACATATTTATGTATGTTTGTTTTAATGGTGTGTTCAGTTTATACTTATATTTAAGAAATCATGAGCTTAACACCGGCTTATAATAATTGAATTTCAATTATTATGTTTTTCTAAGAGAAACTGAAAAGAAAGAAACATTTACTGGCATATTGCGATGGAGCATTTCGAAAACCGCCAACGTAATCATCATCAGGCAATTTTGTAATGTTATCAAAGGTTTCACCGGGATTCGAACCGTGAATCACATGGTGAAACTGCAGAAGCCTTTAACCACTAGGCCATCCTGCTGGTATATGTTTTCATGCTTAATTCAGTTCTTCTCATTTCTACACTAACAACGCAATTGAGACATTTTGTCTCTATATTGATTTGTGTGCCATGTAGATTTGTTTTTGTGAAGTTCTTCTTCGTTGCGAATTAGAAGCTTTGTAAACTCGGGCTCAGTTGTACATATTTATGTATGTTTGTTTTAATGGTGTGTTCAGTTTATACTTATATTTAAGAATTCATGAGCTTAACACCGGCTTATAATAATTGAATTTCAATTATTATGTTTTTCTAAGAGAAACTGAAAAGAAAGAAACATTTACTGGCATATTGCGATGGACCATTTCGAAAACCGCCAACGTAATCATCATCAGGCAATTTTGTAATGCTATCAAAGGTTTCACCGGGATTCGAACCGTGAATCACATGGTGAAACTGCAGTAGCCTTTAACCACTAGGCCATCCTGCTGGTATTTGTTTTCATGCTTAATTCAGTTTTTCTCATTTCTACACTAACAACACAATTGAGACATTTTGTCTCTATAATGATTTGTGTGCCATGTAGATTTGTTTTTGGGAAGTTCGTCTTCGTTGCGAATTAGAAGCTTTGTAAACTCGGGCTCAGTTGTACATATTTATGTATGTTTGTTTTAATGGTGTGTTCAGTTTATACTTATATTTAAGAATTCATAAGCTTAACACCGGCTTATAATAATTGAATTTCAATTATTATGTTTTTCTAAGAGAAACTGAAAAGAAAGAAACATTTACTGGCATATTGCGATGGACCATTTCGAAAACCGCCAACGTAATCATCATCAGGCAATTTTGTAATGTTATCAAAGGTTTCACCGGGATTCGAACCGTGAATCACATGGTGAAACTGCAGTAGCCTTTAACCACTAGGCCATCCTGCTGGTATTTGTTTTCATGCTTAATTCAGGTCTTCTCATTTCTACACTAACAACACAATTGAGACATTTTGTCTCTATATTGATTTGTGTGCCATGTAGATTTGTTTTTGTGAAGTTCTTCTTCGTTGCGAATTAGAAGCTTTGTAAACTCGGGCTCAGTTGTACATATTTATGTATGTTTGTTTTAATGGTGTGTTCAGTTTATACTTATATTTAAGAATTCATGAGCTTAACACCGGCTTATAATAATTGAATTTCAATTATTATGTTTTTCTAAGAGAAACTGAAAAGAAAGAAACATTTACTGGCATATTGCGATGGACCATTTCGAAAACCGCCAACGTAATCATCATCAGGCAATTTTGTAATGTTATCAAAGGTTTCACCGGGATTCGAACAATGAATCACATGGTGAAACTGCAGTAGCCTTTAACCACTAGGCCATCCTGCTGGTATTTGTTTTCATGCTTAATTCAGTTCTTCTCATTTCTACACTAACAACACAATTGAGACATTTTGTCTCTATATTGATTTGTGTGCCATGTAGATTTGTTTTTGTGAAGTTCTTCTTCGTTGCGAATTAGAAGCTTTGTAAACTCGGGCTCAGTTGTACATATTTATGTATGTTTGTTTTAATGGTGTGTTCAGTTTATACTTATAGTTAAGAATTCATGAGCTTAACACCGGCTTATAATAATTGAATTTCAATTATTATGTTTTTCTAAGAGAAACTGAAAAGAAAGAAACATTTATTGGCATATTGCGATGGACCATTTCGAAAACCACCAACGTAATCATCATCAGGCAATTTTGTAATGTTATCAATAATACTGAAAGCTAGAAAATATTTAGGTAGATCCTAGGTACTAGTCATCAGACTCCTCATCAATCTAGGACGTTGATAAGACAATTAAATAAAAGAATTGGGCGCGTGAAATTTCTAAAAATGTGAGGCGTAGCATAACCTGATTAAGGTTCAGTTGGTCTTACTTATTACTATAAAAAAATTTACGCGTTCAATGCTTTTATTTAATTCTCTGATCAACGCCCTAGATTAATAAGGAGTGTGATGACTAGTACCTAGGACCTACCTAATTATTTTCTAGCTTTTAGTATTATTATTACTTCATGTAAGTATTGTTTTCAATAAAACCGTTTAACTAAAAATTTTTTTTTATTATTTTTTTTTCAAGATTTTAGTCTTTATTTAATTGCCTATTATTTCTCATTCTATTTAGTTCATTTAGTGACTCATTATTACAATGACTCTTTCCTGACAATTTTGTTACAATCTAAGTCCTCAATACATAATCCTTCCAAAGACTTTACTCGACTCTGCGCCACGTATGCTTGTCCCCCTTCAACTCCAAAATATTTTGATGTCACTTCTACCGGAATGTGCATAATATTTGTTGTAAATATGAGCCAAATCGGACCACAAATACGATTTTTGGGAATATCTCGACCCTTGCGCCACCTAGCGGCGACTTTTTTCTTATTATTGCATTGTCATCGGGTTCTGAACTATATTCCAAGTTTCAAGCTTGTAGCTTATCGGGAAGTTACTTAAATTTCAATTACAAAATTCGTTCACAACGGCCGTGCAGCCTGTCAAGTCAACCTAAATAAAACCGTTTAAAAGATACCGGAAGAGCTGCAAAACACTTTTCTACAGAAATTTTTTGGTGGGTACTACATAATCATCGAAATTACAACAACCATATACCTACAAATTTTTAATTTCTTTTACAAATAACTCTTGACCTCAATAAAATTTTCAGTTTCCGCTTTCGTTGTCCTTGGTCCAAAAGCGCATCTTTTGAAACCTCTCCTGATATTTTTGGATGAGTTTTAGCAGCTGTGAGGTAAAGTAAAGAATTTCCCTCATCACAAATCAAAATTAAACCAGTGAAATAACAACTTTTTACAACGCTTGTGATTTATGTGTGGTCGGATTTTAGGGGGATGCATCCTAATCCTTTGGGAGGCGCAATTGCATCAAGAAGTTGCCTACCGTGATGTTCCAGCTGGGAAGAATCAAAATAAACTTCTTCTTCAGCATGTCATTAGGCTCTTTAATACATTGCAACTTCACCTCTCTGTAAAAATAGTATTTCGATGTTGTAACGAAATATCCCGCGGTTGTTCAGATTTTTGGCAGGCCCCCACATGATACTAAAATAAACTAAATGTAAGGCGCGATAACCTCCGAAGAGATCTAAGGCCGAGCTTCTCTTCCAATTTGCGTCGTGCTCCTCTTGATTTCCCCTACAAATTGGCCGGACGGGACCTACATGTTTTATGCCGACTCCGAACGGCATCTGCAAGGCAGATGAGTTTTCACTGAGAGCTTTTCATGGCAGAAATACAGCCCGGAGCGCTTGCCAAACACTGCCGAGGGGCGACCCCGTTTAGAAAAATTGTCTTCTAATTGAAAAACCTTATTTCTAAAATTTTGATGTTGCTTTGACCCGGGGTGCGAACCCGGGGCATACGGTGTGATAGGCGGAGCACGCTACCATCACACCACGGTGGCCGCCACATGATACTAACCATCTTTTAAATTGTAATGTGGAATCAACGTCTGTAACAGCTAGATATGTCTCATTGATGGAACCCTTTTGAAGTGAGACCTAGCAGAATAATCTATTTAACCCCGACATCGGCAGAATATATACTACTTTAGAGTGTCAAGATATAACTAGGGGCGAAAATCGTACGATTATCGGGAACAGCAACGCACACCATTACCCCTCACACTCCATGTAGCCACCTGATTAAGGACAGAAACTACACGAGTAGCAGGAAACTGTCATTGCATCCTCATTACGGGATTTTTGAACTGTGTTTACTGGCAGTCGCTGCTTAAGGACATTTTACACGAGTCGATATTACGGTTTATTTCTTGATATTCGATCATAAATTGCTTAATTAATATACTCTGTGAGCTCTGCTCAGCTTTGTTCGCATAACGGTAATCAGTAACGGCATAAACTAATCGAGATAGATATAGACTTCTATATATCAAAATGATCTGGGCGAAAAAAGAAATCGTTTAGCCATGTCCGTCCGTCCGTCTGTCCATAAACACGATAACTTGAGTAAATTTTGAGGTATCTTGATGAAATTTGGTATGTAGGTTCCTGGGCACTCTTCTCAGTTCACTATTTAAAATGAACGAAATCAGACTATAGCCACGCCCACTTTTTCGATATTAAAAATTTCGAAAAACCAAAAAAGTGCGATAATTCATTACAAAAGATGGATATAGCGATGAAACTTGCTAGGTGTGTTGACCTTCTGACGCAGACCAGAAAATTAGTAAAGTTTTGGAAAATGGGCGTGGCACCGCCCACTTTTAAAAGAAGATAATTTAAAAGCTTTGCAAGCTGTAATTTGGCAGTCGTTGAAGATATCATGATGAAATTTGGCAAGAACGTTACTCCTATTACTGTCTGTGTGCTAAATAAAAATTAGCAATTACGGATGAAGAACACGCCCACTTAAAAAAAAATGTTTTAAGTCAAATTTTAACAAAAAATTGAATATCTTTACAGTATATAAGTAAATTATGTCAACATTCAACTTTCAAAATGGGCGTGGCTCCGCCCTTTTTCATTCAATTTGTCTAGAATACTTTTAATGCCATAAGTCGAAGAAAAATTTACCAATCCTTGTGAAGTTTGGTAGGGGCATAGATTCTATGACGATAACTTTTTTCTGTGAAAATGGGCGAAATCGGTTGAAGCCACGCCCAGTTTTTATACACAGTCGACCGTCTGTCCTTCCGCTCGGCCGTTAACACGATAACTTGAGAAAAATCGATATATCTTTACTAAACTTAGTTCACATACTTATCTGAACTCACTTTATCTTGGTATAAAAAATGGCCGAAATCCGACTAAGACCACGCCCACTTTTCGATATCGAAAATTACGAAAAATGAAAAAATGCCATAATTCTATACCAAATATGAAAAAAGGGATGAAACATGGTAATTGGATTGGTTTATTGACGCAAAATATAACTTTAGAAAAAACTTTGTAAAATGGGTGTGACACCTACCATATTAAGTAGGAGAAAATGAAAAAGTTCTGCAGGGCGAAATCAAAAGCCCTTGGAATCTTGGCAGGAATATTGTTCGTGGTATTACATATGTAAATAAATAACGGTACCCGACAGATGATGTTCTGGGTCACCCTGGTCCACATTTTGGTCGATATCTCGAAAACGCCTTCACATATACAACTAACTACTCCTTTTTAAAACCTTCATTAATACCTTTAATTTGATACCCATATCGTACAAAAAAATTCTAGAGTCACCCCTGGTCCACCTTTATGGCGATATCCCGAAATGGCGTTAACCCATAGAACTATGGTCCGCTCCCTTTTAAAATACTCTTTATTACCTTCTATTTGATACCAATGTCATACAAACACATTCCAGGGTTACCCTAGGTACATTTTCCTACATGGTGATTTTCCCTTATTTTGTCTTCAAAGCTCTCAGCTGGGTATGTAATGCTCGGTTACACCCGAACTTAGCCTTCCTTACTTGTTTTATTTGAACCTAAAAGAAATTCGAAGAATATCGACTCGTGTAAAGGAGCCTTGCTCTTTCATCTAACTACTAACGCAGTGAGAGCAGTCTCTCATCTTCATCAATGAAGGATTTCATTAATTCTGAAGCTAATTAGAATGCCTATAAATAATTCACGGAGCGTGAATTTGCAATGGGCTGTCTAGAACTTATGCGACTATAGCTTTTTCTCCTATGTCTGACATCTAATTTAATTCCAGTCAATGGAGCAACAAATTAATAACTAAATCATTTAGTTGATAATGGCCTTGGCATTGGCTTCATGTTATCTCTGCAAAAAAATAGACCTTTCTGCAACCCTCGCGATAGAACGTAATCTTTGTATGACAACTAGGGGTGGGATTATTCGAATAAAAATTATTCGAATAATAAACTCTTTTATTCGCCAGATATTCGTAATTGGAATAATATTTATTCGAACTTTTTATTCGTTTCCATTTATTCGAATTCCTTTCCTTATTATTCGAATAGTAGTACTATTATTCGTTTACTCGAATAACGTTTATTCGAATATAATTCGAAAATAATCCAACCACTAATGACAACTAAACCCTACCGCGAATAAAGGATCTTAGCATGGGATTGAGGTGTTGTTTACCAATCATGGATGATGAGATGAGATAACCCGTGAAGCCTAATCAGAGATTATCATCTGCGGAGGGCGCTGAAAGGTTAGGTAAGGAGATAAAATCCAGATGCGGCTACAATATCTTTCAATGATATCTCAGAAAAGCAGGGATTTTTTAACTTCATAAAAAATACAAAGGGTCACAACCAATGCTCATTTATTTTTGGCACATGTGATCGTTTGTACGAGCTCTTAACGCCGAAAAAGAATAGCTTCTAATAATATTATTTTGAGGGCTGAAATTTTTAACACAGCATATGAACAAAATAAATTTTTGAACGCGGTTTACTTCGGAATCATTTTTTTTTGAAACACCCTAATGTACAGCTTTTAAACACGGGGCGTATGAGTAACATTAGTTGCAGTTTCGCCTTAATTTTAAGAGAATGAATGACCAGCAGCACTCCAATTCCAACATTCGCTTACGCTAGAACTCCATCGCTAAAAATATCTAAAACAGTAACAAGTGCGCCGAAAAATATGCAATATTTAGTAGAATATGATTACAAAGAATAACAGCCTAACTGTAATACTCTTCCTATATGTATAATATACTGGATCGATTTATTAACCGATATCACGCCATCTATTTTTCGATAGGATTTGGGCTCAGGAAAAAAAGTTCCTGCGAAATTTCAATTTTTTGACTTTTTTCGACTTTGATTTTTAAGGTTTCTTTCATGTCCTACTAAAAAATTTTTCATTTGATTGTAATATTTTCATGTAAACCCTGTCCGACTCAAAAATATCCGTTGGCGATAACAGTTTTTTGATATTTTTTTAGTAGGTCATGAAAAAAGCCTTTTCCTCGCACTTGATCTCTAGATATTTAGCGATATATTAACGTTAGCGAATGCTGGAATTTGAGGGCAGTTTTACAATTAACATATCCGTTTCAACTTTAGCTCCGCTTGGGAAATATATATACATACATAAGGGAAGGAGTTAGACTGAAGAAAAATGTTTATTGATTTTGGAAGGACCACCCTAATATACGTAAATCATGCTGATAGAGGGCACAAAAAGTTGAGTTATGACGCACTTTTTGGCATGGGTTACAAAATAGAACCAAAAAATATTTGGGCCAGGATGCCGACAACGGAGCTAAATACAGCTGAAAAAGATAAAATAGTAAACGCTCTCTTCTTACCCACGAAATAAGGGAAAATAGTTACTTCCACATAAGCACACTTAAAACAGTGTGCTACGCCTACCACTCAAAACGTAAGAAACAAGTTTTTACAATTTAAAAAAAGTTTTCTAATCTGTATCGCCCCTCGACAAGGGGCACGACGCAAATTGGAAGAGAAGTTCGGCTTAAAATCTCGTCGGCTTACATTTATAGAAGATCTATAAAGGGTGGGTTGGAGGAGGAAACGATCGAGTACGTTTTGTGCTCATGCCCTGCGCGCCAGGAATGGGCGTTATCAACAAATTTGAATAACCATTGACGAAAAAATAAAAAATAAATTTTTATTCATTATTCAAGAAAACTTGAGTGATGAATAACATGGTATTTTTTATTCAAGCATTTCTTGAATAATGAATAACATTTTCTCGTTATTCAAAATATTCTAATTGATGATAAACGCCCATTCTTATTTTTGCAAATTTTGAATAAAGAGTTGAGTTATTATTCATTATTTACAAAATATGGAATAACGATAAAATTTTAGTTTTTATTCAGTTATTCAAAAATAAAAAAATAAACCATCGAGATGCCCTGAAAATATACCCATATGCGTAACCAGTTCGCGTGTAGTTCTGAAGCTTCTACGGGTAATATTGAGATGATTTTGGGGAGTATTCGCGGGGTTTTTTGGGGGGCCGTTTGGGGGTAATTTCTGGTTCATTATGCTCTACATATAGGACACCTAAATTTTTACATACAAAGCGAGACATGTTTTTATTATGTAGCGTTTACTTTATTTACGGATTTTATGTTTTGTCAATATATAGCGGTCCACAGTACGGTTAGCTTTTTGCGGCAATTTGTGTAATGTCAAATCATAAACTATCAACATTTTCACTGCAAGTTGAATTTTTTCCAATTGTTAACTAAAATATTATATTGTTTTCAACTTTAAATTAACAAGCATGGCTTGCCAATTGCTTGTTTTCGGTGTTGTTTTTATTGTACCGTTCCATAGGGGTACTTCTTACAGTATAAACCCCACTGTCAATGGCAAGGCCTGTATGAAATCAATTTTTTCCAAGACATTTTTATAAATCCATAACAACAATGTCTTTCGACTGTTGTTTTTACTAAACATCATTGCAAAGCACTTTTAAAATATTTACGTACTTTTGATGGGCGTATCTGGGTTAATGGCAATGTTGGCTGCCAAATCACGGCTGCCATTCAATGTTTGCATTTCGGTTCGAAATTCATCAAAAAAAAAGAATTGCCGAATTTGATAAAGGACCATATTTTCATTATTTTGGGAATAGATAAAATGTCATTAACATAAAGTTTTCAATTAGTTTTTTCGTCGGCCATCGTATTGCCTCAATCCATTGTAATTAAAAGGATGCTCAATCAAGCAAAGTCCTTTCAACGTTCCCATAGTTTGTTCTTCTCCCCGAGAAAAATAGAGAAATATACCAAAGTCGTGCCTATTTGCTAAAAAATACCAAAATTTACCAAAAAGGACCATCGGGCCAAACGGGGTTGGGAAGGACCATTTTTGGTCCAAATGGACCAAAGTGGCAACCGTTATGCATAGGTTTGCCCAACCGTTCAATAACTAAGAGAGCGCTAAATACCCAGAAAAAAACTTGGAAAACGGTGTCTCCAAGTTATAAATTTGCGGATTACTTTTGGCGACATTTTTAACTTATCACACATACAAATTACTCCATATAAAAATTTCAGGTCAAAGGAACTTTTTTCAAATCAAATAAATTTTTTTTTGACCTATGAGATGTACAGGTTTTGAACCTTGATTATACACTCAAAAACTACATATTTCAATGTTAAAAGTGTGCTACTAAAGTGTATTAAACTACATACATATGTATATCGAATCCCGAATGAAATATCACCCAATCGTTGTCTGCCGATTTGAATGCGCCACATCCCAGAAAACTTATAAAACAAGGTACTTTTTCGAAGAATGTCGTACCTCATCACGAAATTAATCCCAAATGACCCCTTGGGAGTCCCCAAAACCAACCCGAAATTACCCCGAAATGACCCGAGAGAGTCCCCCAAAAAGATTCCGGAATGACCCACGAATAGCCCCCAAATGACCCCGAGGGAGTCCCTAAAATCATCCCGAAATGACCGCGATGGAGTCCCCAAAAAGATCCCGGAATGACCCCCAAATAACCACGGGAGGACCCCGAGGCAGAACCTCAAAACCATCCCGAAATGACCCCCAAATGACCCCGAGGGAGTCCCAAAAAAGGGTCACGGAATGACCCCGGGAGAACCCCGAGGTATTCCCTAAAACCATGCCAAAATGACCTCCAAAAGACCCCGAGGGAGTCGCAAAAGCCATCCCGAAATGACCCAAAACCCTATAAGGATGGCGAGGGAGCCCCTTGAATGGACCCCAATAGACCCCGGGAGGATCCCCAGGGTGTCCCAGAAATTACCCCCAAACGGCCCCCAAAAAAACCCCGCGAATATCATCTCATATTACCCTAAGAAGCTTCAGAACTACACGCGATGGTTTATTTTTTTATTTTTTAATTTGATTTGTTTCATTTCAAAATGACTCAACCCTGCTGCGCGCACACACGCTAAGGCTCAGTTGTTAGGTGTGACACAGCTATCAGATCTAGAAGCAGCAAGTAGACTGGTTCTAGAAGCTTCTAGTATTTGCCAAATTATTTGATAAAATAAGTCCTGGTTTCTGATTGGGGTTTTTAGTTTAATTGTTGAGTAAGCTAATAGAAGCACACACATTGTGGATCCGTTCAGTAAATGTGAGGTCCTCCACAGACCAGCCAGTTCAACCTAACCTAACCCAGCACTCATTCATTAAGAATTAAATTCAATTGCTATTTACCAATGTGAAAAATAATTTATTGTGTATTAAAAATGCAAACGGTCACTAATTTAGTTTGTAGGATGTTGTTGATTTCTTTTTTCTCAACTAATCATATTTCGCTGACGAGCATTTTGTTTGTGATTTTTTGTTTGGCAGTAGAAATCAAAAGATTATTTTTCGCAAAAAAAAGAATGTCCAAAGTTGTGTTTTGCAGATTTCCTTTATTTCTCTTATGCATCATTAAAAGTTTTCTCCGCAAGTATTCATTTGAACTTTTGCTCTCGAAATTCTTAAAAAAGTGCAGCAAAAACTTACTTTCTTATGTCAAAGTTAAAGTGAAGACACACAAACAATGCAAACAAAAACATTTATAACAAGTAGGAAGTCTAAATTCGGGTGAAACCGAACATTACATACTCAGCTGTACACTTTAAATGCTGTTGTTGTTTGTTTTGTGTGCTTAATAGTGTTACAAACGGCTGCACAATAATACTGTGACGAATATTACCATCTCTAAGCTGTTACTAGTAAATGCACAACAACAAAAACATTAAAGCAAGCTACATAAACACATTAATCATCATTTACACATGTACATACAAGGCCGCAGAGAGATACTCACCATCAGCCGAAGTAAGTACTCACATATACACACGCATATGCTATGCGAGAGATTATAAACTACAAATATACATGTACATATATGGCTGGTAACCAAGTATCAAATTCGCAAAGTTATTAGACCTTAGAAGAAATGGATGAACGAGAAAACAGAGAGTATAAAAGCAGCACAAGCTGAGTAGTCAGTAATCAGTTTGATTTAAGCACGCTATTGGTTGTGAGTATAAGTGTTATTGTGAAGTACTATCAAAGTAGTCTAATAAAGACCATTTTGGAATACAGAATATTGGAGTTATTTATTGAACAGTTTAGCGATTCGAACGTTAGCAGAAGGTTTGGAATGAGCGGAATTTTCCAAAATTCGTCACAATACATATATATAGGTTCAATTCTGAACTAATTTTTCTTCGAGTTATGGAAATAGCTTAGTCATAACAGGGGCGGTGACACGCCCATTTTTTATAATTTGAAGTTTTTCCTATTTATTGTTATAAGTCTACTTGGAAATGAAATACCATTGATATAAAGCTGTTTTTTGCAAAGATATAACTTATTTCATTCGTCCACGACCCTTTTAAAACATATTTTATATAAAAGGGGGCGTGGTCCTTCACAGACTTCGTTAGTTTTTCTTCAAAGCATTCCCTATAGTAAGGCAACCTCTCTGCCAATTTTGTTACGGCAGGTTTAACGATTTTTGATTTATGCTTAATAATATTTGTAAAATTGATTTTATCAAACGTGGGCGGTGCCACGCCCGTTTACAAAAAGTTTTTCAAATGTTTATCGAGAGACCCAATATCAGTCCGACACGTCAAATTTCAACATTCTAGTGTATTATTTACTAAATAATCAGCTTTTTTGTGTTTTCCAAAATGTTATATATATAAAAAGTGGGCGTGATTATCATCCGATTTCGCTGATTTCAATACCAATCTATTCTGGGTCCAGATAAGCTCGTGTACCAAATTTGGTGAAGATAACTCAATATTACCCAAGTTAATATTTTAAACGGACAGACGAACGGGTCAATACAATTTTTTTCGATACTGATGTGTTTGATATATGGAAGTCTATATCTATCTCGATTCCTTTATACCTTGTACAAGCCAACCGTTATCCATTCAAAGTTATAATACCTGTGTACAAGTAAACGCTGGGTATAAAAAAGACCGATGACAAGAATGCGAGAGAAATAATAAAAAAAATTTTTCCGTAAATTGCAAATGCAGCCTTTGGTATACTTCAATGTGTTTGTTGTGTGTGTGTGTGTGTGTAACGCAAGTAAAAACCCGCACATCAGCGGGGAATGCATGCAAAATTTCAATTGAATTTCGTTGTACTACTTCGCACTTGACTTTACCTTTTATTTCTTTAATTCTTTGTGACAAGTTTGAATGACAAATATCAAACCAAATTTCAAGCAACCGCTCAATAGTTTGGCCCCCACCATTAAATACCTTTATTAATTAAGTTTCATTTGAATAAGTTGGCCATTCGCTTATCAATTCGGCAATCCACAACTTGTAGACAAAGGTAGTAGACCAGGCACATTCTGAAAACACAAGTTTTGTCCAACTTCTTACTGATTTCTCTCTGAAAGCACGGTTTTAATATATTGTGGACAAGGCACAGATATTAAAATAAGAAAAAAAAACTATCTTGTCTTCTAGCTACGTAATTTTTCTATCCAAAATGTAAATCCTGACCGAACGTCACACCAAGTATTTTGGATGAAAGACAGTCGGTAGCGTCTTAAATACCATCCCGTGGATGTTCCAATATGGTCGATATTTGTTTTGTCCACGTCATAAATAAATCGGCGTAGATACAATAGTTCCATTCAGGTGGCGAAACGAGCTTCGATATATGTATTTATTTTTTATTTATTTCAATAAGTCAATGGACTTCAGTCCTTGCAGACTACGATACTGTAACGAATTTAGTGCAATTCCTCTTATTTGTAACCTTCTGCTAACGTTCGAATCACTAAACTGTTGAATAAATAACTCCACTTTTCAATAATGCAAAATGGCCTTTATTAAAGTACTTCACAATAACACTACTATTGCTCGCCAGATAGCGTCTTAAATCAAACTGATTGTCGTGCCTCTACTGTTGCTGCCTTTTATACTGTCTGGTTTCCTCGCCGGCATATTTCTAGGCGTTTCTATTTCCAGAACTTACTAGTCAGTTATCAGCTATAATTTATCAGCTATAACTACAGATTCATGGTTTTTATAGCTTCTCGCATAGCCCATGCGCGTGTATATGTGAGTAATACTTGCACAATTACTGCATACTTTCAGTAGTATCTCAGATATATGCATGTAGTTGTGCGTTGCTTCTCCGCTGCGTGTACGTACATATGTGTAGACATAATGATTAATTTGGTTATGTGCTACAAGTCACTGCTTAGCATCGGCTTAGAGATGATAGTATCCCTTAGTGTTGCTAATATTCAAAATTAAGAAATAATATTTGAAAAATAATACGTGGTACTTAGAAAACAGATTTTAAAATATTTAACAGTTTCGCTTTGGAGCAGAAAAGTCTAGAGTTACAACAGTACTGATAGAGTTAAACTCACGGAGAGCACGAGCAATGGGAGCATTACTGGAACAGTGGGTTTTAAAATTGTCACAATAAAGTGGATAAAAAACTGGATATATAAATTAAACAAAAACGGGGATAGAATACCACCCTGTGGCATCCCTATTTAATTCTTCTGGGTTTACATGTTAAGCTATAAAGGCAGATAATTTGCAGTCTACCTTGATGGGTACCGACCTAACATCCAAAACAGACCACATCACATGGGTTTTGGACTTCCAGGTTCAGAACATACGATATCCTTCAAAGGTATCACAATCTACACCGACGGCTCGAAAATGGAAAAGGGACCTGGAGATTGGATGTACTCACCACATCTAAAGTTAAGCCAATCATTCCGACTTCCTGACGCATGCAGTGTATTCCAAGCCAAGGTCTATGCCCAACACAGAGCGGTAAAGCTGCTGAAAGATAGTGCGGTCTCCAACACCGAGGTAACAATCTTTGTTGACAGCCAAGCCGCCTTAAGGGCATTAGAGTGTAACATGATAAAATCGGACATCGTGCGGAGGTGTAGAGCCTTTCTGGCTTCTATAAGTCATCTCAATGTCTCCTTTGCTGGGTCCCTGGTACAGCGGCATTGAAGGGAATAAACTTGCGGATGAGATGGCTGGGAAAGTTCCGACTTAGACATAAGTGAGGTGGACAGCTCCGTCCGACCGCCGCTGAGTTATCTCCAAGGGAGAATCGAACAGGACAACGGAGTTGCTAAGGACCAATAGGGTTGACTGCGAAGTTTCAAGATCATTATGGCCATGCTTGGATAGGAAAGGCACCAGCTTCCTTCTCAAACTGACCAAATCTGCGGTGAGGGTACTTACGGGTGTCATCACAGGTCATTGTGCTATCGCACCAATGCTCCGACGGTGGGGAATACCAACAAGCTCCCTCTGCAGAAGCTGTCAGGAAGAGGAGTCGATTTTCAACTTTCTCTGCCTATATACGGTGCTTCAAAGAAGAAAGCTCAGATTTCTGGGCCTACGCTTCTTCGACAGCCTGGCAGAGGTTGGGAAGGTGGACGTTTCGCTTCTTCTTGGGTTCATCAGGGAAAGTAAGTGGTTCGTTGAGGACCACTAGGAGATAGTGGGGCTAAACGAATTTGCCGCCACCCTGTACTTACTGAGGGCACTCTCAATGGACAAAAATGTCTCCGAGTGGAAGTGTGTGTAACACCCACGCAGGCCCTCTTAACCTAACCTTACCTAACCTACCTTGACATGGAAAGGTGGACCCTTAAATGTCTTGCAGTATCGTGCCTTGATTAACTGTAACAAAAGCTTTTGAACAGTAACGCTACGAGTACTTTTTTTGCTATGAGTTTTCGCAAGCCCTGCTGATAATTGACAGACAATTGCTTGAAAAGGTCCCGCCTCTAAGGGACTTAGGAAGCCATTTCCGCAAGTACTATGAGGAAATACAGAACAGAAGAACGCAACTATATGTAGAGGGAAAGCACAAACAGGTCCCCAAAGATATTCACAAAAAGGCGTTGGACCTCTATACCAGGGGTTGTCGATAATAATTTGTGAGTGGTCGCACCCATTGGATGGGGCGCAGCAATGCTACAATAACAACAACAAAATATGTTTCCGTCAGTTTAGAGATAGAAATTTTGCAAATTTGAAAAACTGACAGACTCTCCATCAGCCAAATTTTCGGTTCCAAATAGTGCCAGCCTCTCCAAATGATCAACCATCATAATCATCATTAATTGGTACTTAACCGTTTTAGCAATTTTGGTCATTTCGTTGGCCATAGTCACATCGCTATCCCTGTTTTGCGATAACTGACGCCAGTTGGGTGCACCAAGAGTGGTCAAGTCTTCCTCCATCTGCCTGTCCCAACTCAGTGGAGGTCTAGTTGCTTATTTATTTTTCCTTTCTGTATCTCATATTAGATTTGGGGGTATACATGTACATATATCTGTAATTTATGTAATTTAATATGAGTTCTTTATTGCTGTGCATATGTGTGGGTAGTGTCTGCGCTATTTGTTGCTGCGCATATGTGTGAGTAATGATTGCATTTTTGTTGCTGTTTATGTGTGTGCCAAACTATTTATTGTCTCAGCACAGCTAACATTGCTGTTGTGGTTGTGTAGCATTTATTTACTAGTGACATATTGACATATCGGAATTGCTAATAATTGCCTCAATATCAAAAAGATTGTGTTCGCTGAGAACGACGAATGACTCAACTGATGAAAAGATGATGTCAAAGAGTCCACTCATGAGTTGTGTGCTCTGAATGCACCAAAACTCATTCATAATGCGTCGAAGATTAGCATAGGGCTCGTGTGCAGGTGCGCCCTATACTTCCTTCGAAATAGCGAAGTAGTCATACCATCGTAGGTATTCAATGAACATTTTTGCATATCGATAATCAAATTGACAAAGCGGAAGTTTACACTCGATTTGTATGGACACTCCTTCATTCATTTACTCAATTAAACTTGTCGATAGAACATTTAACTGTCGGCTCAGGGCAGTTTATATATAATTGCGAGTATATTTTCAGAAATTTCGAGTGAAAGCGAACTTTCACCTTATCATTTTTACTTTTAGAGGCAGGAAAGGACACAGCAAGTAAATGAAGATGAAGGAAATGCAAAGAAGAAAAACAATATAAAAATAGTTCAATCGGAAGGAAACTCAGCTGAATGGACTGGAAGTTGCAGCTGTGCTTTATTTTATATGCATAGATTCAGGTTGAAGTTTTCAAGAAAGTGAAAAAATGTTAGCTAAGTTTTATTGTTTGTTGTCATTGCTGATGACAGGTTGGCATAATTCTTTTTAATATGGACGAGCATGCTTCTAGGCTTAAATGCCTATATGAAAATATGTGCAGATATATTCTATTAAATTTATTATAATAAGCTAAGATAATGCGGCGGATAACTCAAGAAAACCGAGACGATCTGATACATAAAGAGTATTTAAGTTATGAAGAGAAAACTTTTCCTCATTGGTAGATAGCAATTGAGATAGCTGCCCCAGCGGGTTAGGGGGCTTAGAATATACCCGCGAGGTATGTCTGTCGTAAGAGGCGACTAAAATTCCAAATTGATTCAAGGGATTGTGTAGAGCAACCCTCTCAAGGCGTTGCTAGCGCAATATAGAGTTTCTCCAACCCAACTTCTACTTCACCTACCCGTGGGCAATCTTGTTTCATTGACATCCGAGGCTCTGGTGACCCCGTTCTCCTGATGCCTGTAGGGTGTGGGAGGGCGGGATAGCCTAGATTGTTGCATTTGGTCATACCAAATCGTTCCCGAGTTGGTCGGGCTAGACCTTTATGGTGCTTGTTACCGGAACGTACCGGATCTGGATCCGACAAAGGACCATCAACATCGATAACACTCCCCAAGGCCTTCGGGGAGTGTCCTTATCGCTACAACAACAACAAAGGGAGATTATAACCCGATACTCCAATCCTCGAAGCTGTCAAACATATTCTACACATCCCTGACTATAATATTGCAGGAGTCAGCTTGTTTAATATCACACAAAACTGGCATATAGCGTATTACACGAAAGGCTGAAGCCAACTGTGCTTGTTTATTATCGGTATGACTTCAGTCCTAGCAAATTCACAATCGACTAGTTCACCACAAAATGCCAAATCCTGGATGAGACCCAAAATGTGCGAAAAGGGTATGCTAATAAGCTGCTATATCTAAATTCAAGTCTCCTGCAAAGCTTATGCGGTTTTGAGTACGCTAATTGAAAGTAAAGTTCTCTTTCGCCTTACAAAGATCACGCTTTATAAGTATCCAATCATAGCTGCCTGCATCCCTGCTATCATGGATGGTGTCAAAAAAGATGAGATGGTGCTGGGAGTAATTGAGAGAAAATTATTTGGAAGTTTTCGAGGTCCTATTGTTTTGTGAATAAATATAGATGCTCTAAACCGAAAAGTATTGCTACCTTCACCCGAGCTCGGCAGCAGAGGAACCGGAAGGGCCCACTGATATGAAAAGGAAATGTAGGGAGTTACTTGGCTTTTCAGGCGCTTCCAACTATAGTCTTGTCCTTCTCGTGACGACACTGGCTTGTATCAGCAGCTTCAATCGCTAGTTTATGTTATGCACAACCAAAAATTATGCCTACGTACACCCGAGTTTGGCAGCAGGAGAAGTGGACTCCAACTTAGCTGATAAAACAGCTGGATAGTGACTTATTGGCGCTTGGATGTCCGCTTGTCTGGCGGCTGTCGAAATCACCATTGGATAAGTTGGGGGCGTACCTTAAAACCAGGAATGTGCTGATCTCGACAAATAATTATTTGCTGGTGACTTCTCTGACCAGCAGTTTTTTGACTGTGGACAGACGGGGAGCGAGCGCCACCAAAACACTGGTTACCGACGATTACCGATATTCCGGTAATTTCGGGTTTCGCTTACTAAACAGTTGGATTTGGCATCAGTTATCCGTTAGTGTTGTTGTAATAGTGAAAAAGATAACCAACGAAGCTTTTGGGGGATAATACTCCCGCGTTTAGCGATGTTGATGGCCCTTAGCGGGATATACATAGATCCGGTACGCTCCGTTAACAGGCACAATTAAGGTACAAGCGCGACCATCTTGGTAACGATTTACTATGACCACATCGAACCTTTAACGCCATTAGACCACACCCCCTTATTCCAGCAGAAACTGGGTGCTTGGCAGAGTCTCGCCTATTAAATATGTGAATGACACATTCATATTTGTATGAGATTCTCCTCGTCTAGGTGAGGTTGATAATAGTGTTGTGGAAGCTGTGATGTTATAAAGCTTTCTATTGCACTTATCAACCCCTTGAATCCAATCAGCCACCCGTCTACCAATTCACCATTCTCTGATTCTACTGGCAGCTTTGTAAGAGCACCGAATAGTTTATAAACAAAAGAACTCATACTAAATTAAGGGTTTGCGTTTGATCTTCAAAACAAACTTTGGTAACAATATGGTATAATTCCGCCTATTTGAGGTACTTATTGACCGACGGCAGCTCAATCTAACCTATACGTGTATGTATATTCTTTCCTCATATAAACAATTTCAGTTCAATCACAATCTGCACGTTTGAATCGAAAGTGAACATTATTGCTTGAAGCTAGCCAGCCAGCCAGTTAGCCAGCACTGCCCATGTTCATTTGTGCAAATATACTCCGACAGCAGTGTCTGACACGGACGGATATGCGTGCCAAATCATCGTCTTCCGTAAGTTTACACGCACACACTCATACATACAAAGACCCTAGTGCGACATCAGCATTTTGTCATTTGCCATGAAGTTGCTGCTGCTGCCTGCTACCAAACCTGGTACCAAAGTTGCACAACAACAACACATGCATATATCATCATTATTATACTTGGTTCAATATTTTCTATGGCTGTACATTTGTTATGTAAACTTGCATGCATTCTGTTGATGTGTATGTTTGTGTGTGTACACATGGCGTGTATGTGTATCGTTATGTAGGCCACAACTTAGAATTGAGCGCATGGCATCAAGGACGTGAGCTGTCATTGTAATTTGTCATCATGTTTGGTATGCCATTCCTGTTGCTATATTGTTATACGCGTCTTTTGCTCTTTCTATTGTTGACAAAATGTTACATATGGGTCATTCCTTTTAAAGAAGGGAGAGTAGTGAAATTGCAACAAAGCAACTTGGTAAATATACTGTTCTGAAAGCTTTCCGATAACAATAACAAAATAAAAAATTTAAAAAACAAAAAAAAAAAAAAAAACAAAAAAAAAAACAGAAAAAAAAAAAAAAAAAAAAAAGAAAAAAAAAAAAAAAAAAATCAAAAGAAAAAAAAAAAAAAAAAAAGAAAAAAAAAAAAAAAAGAAATAAAAAAAAAAGATAAAAAGAAGAAAAAGAAAAGGAAAAAAAAAAACAAGAAAAAAAGAAAGAAAAAAAAAAAAAAAAAAAAAAAAAAATTTGCCCTGGACTAACACCAACCCCCTCCACTGCAAAGGCACCTTGTCGATGATTGAGTGGGTTTCGCGGGCTCAATAACGCCGCTGATCTACGTGGCTTAGGAATTTTTATAGCCTGTATTCAATGTCAACCGTGGTGAGTATCGGAG
>JARSSU010019785.1:0-19212 GCA_029619165.1 Eurosta solidaginis | reverse complement strand
TTGATACAAATTAAATTGGCTAAGTGGTTAACAACCACAAAACGAAAACAAATGAAGGTGGTGAATAGTGTTACCAGCTCCGCAACAATATCTTTTTATCTTGGTAGAACATTATAAGGTGCTGGCACGTCGACATAAATGCAAACAAACATACCCAATCAATGTATTTTGATTTTGTAAAACTCTTTGACGGGTTTGTTTGGAGGTGAGTTTTTATGTTAGTTTTCTTGTTGCCGGTGTCGGATCGGTTAAGGGTAATTTTTTTAAAGGTGTTCTACGCAGAATTACTGTGCATGGCGTAGCCGGTGTTGGATCGGCTAAGGGTTGTTTTTTTAAAGTGCGCAGAAGGGTGTACTACGCAGAATTACTGTGCATGGCCACCAAAAAAGAGCTTTTTCAAATTTTTGGTAAATAAAGACTAGAAAATTTAAAGATATATATACATCAGATAAAATGTATTTTTATAAGTTATTTTTCGATTTTTTAATTTTTGAAATCCATCCACTAGTTTCGGAGATATTTTGATTTGAAAAATTCATAATTTCGCCTTTTGACATGGAATTACCCCCAAACCTTTCATTTGCACCAAAATAGAAATATACCGTTGGAATCAGCATAAAAATCTCTATAAAGTCCGTTATACCACACACCCGGACTTGGCATGGCGTAGCCCAGGGTTATTTTTATAAGCGCGGCCAAAGGCCGCCTATGCAGAAAGGTGGTCTACGCAGAATTACTGTGCATGGCCACCAAAAAAGAGCTTTTCAAATTTTTGGTAAATAAAGACTATATACAGATATATATACATCAGATAAAATGTATTTTTATAAGTTATTTTTCGATTTTTTAATTTTTGAAATCCATCCACTAGTTTCGGAGATATTTTGATTTGAAAAATTCATAATTTCGCCTTTTGACATGGAATTACCCCCAAACCTTTCATTTGCACCAAAATAGAAATATACCGTTGGAATCAGCATACAAATCTCTATAAAGTCCGATTTGTGACAATGTATGTATTCTGCACTTAAGCCCCTTTTTCTAAATTCTTATCATAAAAAATTTTAATATTTACTTAAAAATCTCGCGTTCCGGTAAATTAAATACATTAATTTCAAATTATTCAGAGAATTACAAAAACAAAATACATTGATAGTGTATGTTTGTTTGCATTTATATCGACGTGCCACCACCTTATAATGTTCTACCAAGATAAAAGATATTGTTGCGGAGCTGGTAACACTATTCACCACCTACATTTGTTTTCGTTTGTTAATTGCAACGACGAAAAAAGCGACAATAGTATGGACGGGTTTTCCGCGAATAACTTTTAAATGAGATAAAAAAATATAGTTTCTGCTTTCGGATTCTGAAACTTGACGCAAATACGCGTCTTTTGATACCGCTATCGACATGCGCGACCCGAATTTTAAGTGCAGGACTTAAGTTGAAATTTTACTAAATTGGGAAATTAAAAAGTTATATTTCTAACTAAGAGTTTCCTAGAGTTGCAGACGATAATTTTGTGATTTTTAGGACCCCCTCCTCCCCTCGGAAAAAAAATGTTGGAAAATCGTGGCACCTTATTCAAAATATTCCCCTCGTTAATGGCGCACTAATGGAATATTAATTAAGCCCAGCATTGTATTTTGAATTTGGAAAATCGTAGTCGATCCCAAGTAAAAAGTAACATAAAATGTTTTTACATTTTCGTATAAAAACGTATTAAAAACTACTACTACCATCGTAGTAAAGTTCTTACACTGATTAACAGACATCAACACAAAGAGAGCCAGCCACCCATTCTGTCCACTGCGTTTTGCACCATTCCAAAGAGAGTACCATTCGCTCACGTAATGTTTTCTTCGTTGCGTAGCATACGTGGCCCCTTTTCAGCCAGCTCCCCTTTGAATGAATTGGTTTCGTGTGTTTGTATGTACCTCTTGGTATGCTTTTCTTATCCACCAGTTCCCTTCGCTGGCAAGCCTTTTTTATAATCAACCACATATGTATGTAGGTGTGTTAGTGAACATTTTATTGCTATTTAGATATGTACTTATTTTCTATTTGATATTTCTCATTTCTTATGCTAATTTTGCAGTATATGACGGTCCGCTAACTAATTAAAAGCTTATTTTCATTAAATTTTTCTTACCTGCTTTCGTTTTTATTGCTGATGTTCGCTATTTGTTGTTGGTTTCAATCTACCGTTCACGTGTATCCCCCCAAAAACTTATTACACTCGTATTGCACTTTATTATTTTCCAGTTACTAAATTCCCTCAATTTTTTCACACACGTTTTATACCAATACTTCTTTGGTAATTTTGTTGCTATTGTTGTATATACACTTGCAATTTCGTTATAACTTTTCCAATTTTTTTTGTTTGCTTGACGCAATCAATGCACAAATTTGTACAAAAAATCTTTCTAGTTTGAGATTTTTCTATTTTAATTTCAATTGGGAACTTCAAGTTTGTCAACATTTGACATATTTCCAATGGAAACTTCAATTTAAAATTCGTTTAAATTGTTGCGTCGTAGTTGTAAACTTTCTTAATGTTATTGTTTTGCTTTCACTAGCTTTGTTTGCTATATTACTTTATATTTAGTTAATATGTACACTTAAAAAGTGGAACAAAGTTCATTTCTTGTGCAGTTCGCCGTTAACACACGTCCACTTACATTGGGCTCCAATTTTGACTTGGGGAATTTTTAGACGAAGTGCAAACTTTGACAAGTGGTTACGTCGGTCTATTCTGTCGCCGATGGCATGGGATGGGGGGCAATCACAATCAGTGTTAGAGCTTCATTACGATCGTAGTCGATTTAGTACAGTTTTTGAAGCATAGCGAAATTAGACACAACACTACCTGTTACTCAGGATCTAGTACGATTTCTTAGGTCCCAAAATTTGTTTAGTTCGTTCAAACATTCTGCAAATGAATGAATAGCGTTTCTCCATTTTCCTGCTTTTCTTTCATTTTCAACCAATTTTTCGGATTGCGTTTAAGCCAATAATGGATTAGGTATTTCGATATTTGTTGGTATTCTCCTAGTCGCACTGAAACTGTTACTTGTACACAATTATTCCGGATATCGTATGAAATACTAAAAGAAAAAATCGTTTGTAAGTAAATGTTGGCAGGATTAAAAAATAAAAATAAATGTAAGGCGCGATAACCTCCGAGGAGATCTAAAGCCGAGCTTCTCTTCCAATTTGCGTCGTGCTCCTCTTGATTTTCCCTACAAATTGGCCGGACGGGACCTATATGTTTTATGCCGACTCCGAACGGCATCTGCAAGGCAGATGAGTTTTCACTGAGAGCTTTTCATGGCAGAAATACACCCGGAGCGCTTGCAAAACACTGCCGAGGGGCGACCCCGCTTAGAAAATTTTCTTCTAATTGAAAACCCCTATTTCTAAAATTTTGATGCTGCTTTGTCTGGGGTGTGAACCCAGGCCATACGGTGTGGTAGGCGGAGCACGCTACCATCACACCACGGTGGCCGCCGTGTTGGCAGGATTGAGCTCTCCAAATATTGAATGTATTTTTCCAGGGAAAAGAAAAATTTACAGAATGTGACTCAAAATATAAGAAATGGCTGAAACTTTGTAGTTACCTTTACGATTTTGGACTTTTTTGATGTTCAACCATAAACTGTCTTATAATTTTCGGTTTACCGTCAAAAAGTCGACCAGTATATTGACTAAGTTCAATATACAAAGTTGTATGTCTCTTTATACCCAGCGTGCTTTGCACACAGAGTTATTAACTTTGATTGGATAACGGTTGGTTGTACAGGTTCAAAGGAATCGAGATAGATATAGACTTACATATATCAAAATCATCAGTATCGAAAAAAAATTTGTTTGAGCCATGTCCGTCCGTCCGTCCGTCTGTCCGTTAACACGATAACATGAGTAAATATTGAGATATCTTCAGCAAATTTGGTACACGAGCTTATCTGGACCCAGAATAGATTGGAAATGAAAATTAGCGAAATCGGATGATAACCACGCCCACCTTTTATATATATAACATTTTGGAAAACACAAAAAACCTGATTATTTAGTAAATAATACACCTAGAATGTTGAAATTTGACGTGTGTACTGATAGTGAGACTCTTGAAAAAAAAATTAATAATTGTTTAAAATGGACGTGGCACCGCCCACTTGTGATAAAATCGATTTTTCAAATATTATTAATCATAAATCAAAAATCGTTAAACCTATCGTAACAAAATTCGACAGGAGAGGTTGTCTTTACTATAAAGAATGCTTTGAAGAAAAATTAACGAAATCGGTTAAGGACCACGCCCACTTTCATATAAAAGATTTTTAAAAGGGACGGGGACGAATAAAATAAGCTATATCTTTGCAAAAAAGAGCTTTATAACAAGAAAAAACAAGAAAAATTAACGGATCTTAATAAAATTGGGTACACAAATTTTCCCTATAGCAAGAAATATTTCTAGAAAAAATGGACGAGATCGGTTAAATACCACGCCCACTTTTTTATAAAAGATTTTTAAAGGGGTCGTAGAAGAAAATAATAAGCTTTATCTTAGTGAAAAAGAGCTTAGTATCAATAGAATTTTACTTTCTAAATTGAATTATAACATTAAATTGGAAAACACTAAAATTTGAAAAAAATGGGTGCAGCTCCGCCCCTTTTTTGTCTATGCCATTTTCAATGTTTCGGGAGCCATAACTCGAAGAAAAATTTACATATGAAACAAAATAAGGTACACATATTTTCCTTATAGCAGAAAATATTTCTAGTAAAAATGGACGGGATCGGTTAAGACCCACGGAAAATAGATATAAAACAAGTTTAAAAGGTTTAAAAGGGTCCTAGACTAGAATAATAGCCTATAACTTAGCAAAAAATAGTTTTGAATCAATGATATTTCACTTATCAAGTTTTATTGTAAGAGGAAATGGGGAAACATTTTTTTAAACGGGCGGTGCCACGTGTTATGTAGAAACGTTAATTTATCGTATTATGTGCAATTGAAGCTCACGCTGAGTATATAATGTTCGGTTACACCCGAACTTAGACACCTTTACTTGTTTAAATATAGATTTAAAAAATCTACTACGGAACTTCGATTTTCGTATTTTACTACGATTTCGCTCTTTGGTAGTTAGTTACAACCCTGAGCACAATGCCTTTGCACTTGTCGGAATCCAACTTGTTCCAACATCTCCAACGTCGGCGCTCTTAACTTTTTTCTCTTTATTTTGTCTTTCATTCTGATTTGAATTTTTCTTCATAGGTTGTTTGGTTTTTGTCTTGTTGACTTTCGAACAGCGTTGCCGTTTGGGTACAATTGTATCTTTTTTATACACTTTATTTCAAATTCGTGTTTTGATACTTTTTTAATTTAAAATGTCCTATTTTGATACATTTTCTTGAATTCTGATAGTTAATTGTAACATGGCATACTGACAATTAGATTTATAACATTTTTTCTTTTACTTTTTTAATTTGTATTAAAATATGAATAGAAAAATTATGAACGTTTCAAATTAGTGCCTATAATCATGCGCTTTAAAAAAAACATGTTTTTTCAGGCTTTTCCAGAAACATGAATGTATAGACATCAAATATGGTCAATATAGTTTGTAAGTTTTGAAACATTAAGGCAATTCAAAAAATCTACTTAGTTACTCTTCTTTCAAGAGCGCTGGGCGGTTTCAGCTAACACAATTTTTGTTGATCCATTGTACACATGTTTCCGTCAGATGAGTGAAAGAAAATATACACCCCAATTCTAAATATTCCCTCGGAATTTTGTTCTCGCGGATTTTTATTCCCGCGGAAAAATTCCTCCAATTCTTTTCTCCTAGTATTGGGAATAGGAATTTGGAATTTTCGAAGTCAGCTATTTTGTCAATTGAAATTTCCTTGCGCATTTCTTATTTAGTTTACAATTTAAAAGGTTTAATTATTGTTGCAAATTTGTTTGAAATTAAGAAATAAAATATAAACAATGCACAGTATTGCCTTCATGTGGTATTCACTGAAATTATTAATCTTTAGACGAAGTGCAAACTTTGATAAGTGATTACGTCGGCTGATTCTATCGCCAACGGATTGTGATGGGAAGGGGGATCACAATCAGTGTTAGAGCCTGATTACGATGTTAGTCGATTTACGACAGTTTTTGAAACATAGCGAAATTAAACACGCCACTACGTTTTACTCAGGATCTAATACGATTTTTTTGGCACCGAAATTTGTTTACTTCAAACATTCTGCAAAGGAATTAATAGCGATCCTCCATTTCCCTTTCGGATTACTCGATATTTGATATTCTCGCACTGAAAATTTTACTTGTACACAATTATTCTGGATATCGTAAGAAATACTAAAGGAGAAATCGTTGTAAGTAAATTTTGCATGATCAGCTCTCAAAATATTGAATGTATTTTTCCTGGGGAAAAGAGGCAAACCGATAGATCGAAAAAATGAGAAATTTACAGAATGTGACTCAAAAATAAGAAATGCTTGAAACTTGTAGTTACCTTTAAGATTTTATACTTTTTTGCCAGGGTAATTTTTGTAAGCGCGGCGAAGGTCGCCAACGCAAAAAGGTGTTCTGCTCAAAAATACTATGGATTCCACCCCCGGTTACGGAGGTACCCGCGGGTCATTTTCGGTTTTTCGTTAATATCTTTGAACGAGTTAAAATTTTTTATTTTTCAAAGTCACAGCCAATAATAGCCAAAGCCATAATAATTTACACGGGTCATCAATTCTTTCTCTGATTCAAAGCTGAACTACCAGCGCTACCGTCATCAGCTCAATATCATCATTGCCAGTAGCGCCAATAACACAAAACTCGTGCCTGACACACAAAAATCGTTTCACTCAATAGCACAAGTGAAATTTTACGTCAATGGGCTACCATTGAGCTGGCACCGCATTGGCGCTGGCTCCATGCAATTTACATCACTAAATTGCGCGAATGCCAGGCTCATGACTCTTTTAATCCTGATGGTGAAAACGAAGCAGGGGCAAACGTATAGTGTATTCCTGGCGCAGCCGTCCCATTTTGTGGAGAATGAATGACTCTACAAGCTCCCTCTTATTAATCTACTCTCTTTGGTCGAGGTCAATACGCGTCTTTGACACCTCTTTCGATATTTGACGCGTATTAGCAGTCGACCCCTCAACTAGACTTACCATTTTTCCCTTTACTATTCAGTTTGTATTAAAATATGAATAGAAAAATTATGAACGTTTCAAATTAGTGCCTATAATCAGACGCTTTTTTTTAAGAAAAAAATGTATTGCCAGGCTTTTCTAAGAAACATGAATGTATAGACATTAAATATGGTCAATATAGTTTATAAGTTTTGAAACATTAACGCAATTTTCCACATTCCCACTATTAAAACAGTAAAAAAGTTTGCTTTTCTTTCAGCTAGGTACTCGGGATTTTAATATAATATAGAACATTTTAAAAATATTTTTATTTGCCTTCAAATATTATAACTTATTAAATTTTGATGAGCTCGAGGCAGTTTAAAAAATTGAAACACAGTGTAAATGTTTGTATTTCTAATTTTATTTGGTCGATATTTTGATCTCATTCTGAGAGATAACTTTTTAAAATTTGATGAGCTCGAGGCAGTTTAAAAAATTGAAACACAGTTAAATGTTTGTATTTTTAATTTTATTCGGTCGATATTTTGATCTCTTTCTGAGAGATGAGATCGAAATATTGATAAAATAAAATTGAAATACAAACATTTAAACTGTGTTTCAATTTTTAACTGCCTCGAAACTCATCAAAATTTAATAAGTTATAATATAGAACATTCAATGATTATCCATTGAACACAATAACTCAAAGTCAAAAAATTGCTCTCATATATAAGAGACGTCAGTTCGGAAAAAGTAGCGAAATGCTCGCTTCAAAGCGACGAGATGTCAAACGTAATGTTTGGTCGGGGTATCGCTGATCGCTGATATATCTATCCTCTTTGATTCGATGCCTATTTCACTGCCTTCCACTCTATTCGCAACATAACCTCAATTAAGCTGCCAAACTATATAGTAAACAATGGGCAACATTTTCTTACACATACAAAAACTGCTACCCTGCAAAAATTGTTGGATTACGTGTTCCATTTCTTCATGTTGGAGTACTCTAACAATACCCCTTTGCAATGCGTTGCGACCACCATCAGCCGACCATTGCTCGTTTTTTAACGACAGTGATCACGACAGGATGACGATCGAACAGAGTTGCCAAAAGTAGTATGTATAGAGAAATATTAGTTTCTTTATCACGCAAATGCTAAATAACATAAGAATATTCGTAGTATAAAATATAAAGTTGTATTGCCCTCTTCATTCACTTTCATTTAAATTAAATTCACTTCGATAATTCTTTCCGACATAATTCCTCTTAGTACTTTGGTTATGATCCTCTGTGGGTGCTCCATGGAGTACTACAGTGAAAGTACTTTGGAAAGTACTCTCACGTATGTACTCTATGGAATACTCACCACACAAAGCGACAGTGGGAACACCTACTCCTCTCCTAGGACATCGCAATGTTAATTGGAGCACATTTTTTGTATGAATACAGATTAGATTGGAGCAGTCCTATACTCCCAAAGGAGTATTGTTTACATTATTTATAGAGTACTCGCGTTTTATGAAGGGTAACTCTCAGGGTAACGGCCACCGTGTGTGTGATAGTAGCGTGCTCCGCCTATCACACCGTATGCCCTGGGTTCAACTCCCGGGCAAAGCAACATCAAAATTTTAGAAATAAGGTTTTTCAATTAGAAGAAAATTTTTCTAAGCGGGGTCGCCCCTCGGCAGTGTTGGCAAGCGCTCCGAGTGTATTTCTGCCATGAAAAGCTCTCAGTGAAAACTCATCTGCCTTGCAGAGCCGTTCGGAGTCGGCATAAAACATGTAGGTCCCGTCCGGCCAATTTGTAGGGAAAATCAAGAGGAGCACGACGCAAATTGGAAGAGAAGCTCGGCCCTTAGATCTCTACGGAGGTTATCGCGCCTTACATTTATTTTTTATTTATAGTATGTATACATAAACCAGTGCGCGGCTGCATTTTATCAGAGTTGTCATAGTAAAATTGTATTATCAGTTATTTGTATGCAATATTTTACTTTTGGCAACTCTGTTCGATCGTCATCGTGTTTTGATCACGGTCGTTAAAAAAGAGCAATGATCGGCTGATGATGGTCCGCAAACGCATTGCAAAGGAGTATTGTTAGAGTACTCCAACACGTAAGAAAATGGAACACAGTCCAACAATTTTGCAGGGAAGTTTTATGTTTCCATTCCATACCATTCGCACCAACACCAATACACAGATTTTGACAATTTGAACAGACATATTTTGTTATTGTACAGATGAGCCAACCATATAGTTGAACCATGGCATACATATGCAAATAAATATCTCAACATTTTGCTTCAGTTCTCATAAATGATAAGCAACACCCTGTCCTGTCTGTAACGTTTCTCAACAACGTGATTGCTAACAACAAAACGTTACGTAGTTACGTTGCCGTTTATTATGAGAAAAGCTCAAATTATTTTAATGGAAAAATCGCCCTTGTCAAGAGTTGATGAAGAACGCAAAACACATTAATATAAAATATATTTTCGTGAAAGTGTAAAAGTGAAATAATAAACCATAAAAATCACCAAACGAACTGCGAAGAAGAGAAAATTACACAAAAAACGCTGCTTTTTTGCTGTGACAACTGAAACCAGTTAAGCAAATTGATTGTTGCGTTGCACCTAAAATTGTAACCTTCCAGAAATATCTGTTTATTCGTGAAGCAAAATAATCCCTAATTGATGTTTAAAACAACTAAATAATTATTTAAATGTGCTACGACTTCATATTTTCAGGAAATTGAGTAAGAAGTGCTAAGAACGTTGCAAAAGTATTGCGCCTTGCCGGTGATTACATAAGCGCGGTAGGAGAGGGTGTTTTACATTATTCGACAGTATCTTGTATAATAATTTTGCATTCGAAACCCAAAATCAAGAGAAAGTGGAGATTAAGTAGTGGGCGCCACTTATGTTCTAGCATCGTGGTCCTCTGGGCGCCCATTCACATTCAGTTCTACATATAAACGTTGCTGCCAAAGTGGTCATACGCTAAATACAGCGCAATTCAGATACGGACGGTGCAGATTTGTATGTACAAAGTATCGCCTTGTGATTGCTAAACGCACGAGCTTTAGGCACAATCGGTACCAATCGGCTAATCCGCGCGTGAAGTGGCACAACATTATTTCACAATTCCGAACGAGTGTATCAAGTACATTTTGCCGGTACGTTCGTAAAAACGTGTCGTTGTTACTTGTACGTGTGTGTGACCTTAACGTTTGCCGATGCCGGTCCTCAAAACTATTCTTTAATTATTATTTTGTTCCGACAAGTGCTTTGTTAAACGACAAGACGGCAAATTATTTGCTTGTGTTTTGTATTGATTCAATTATAGTTTTAAAGAGTTGCAGTAAATATTTGGTCTGATTATGTCACGAATCAACGTGACACTCTCATACATTTGGTTGCTGGCGGGTGATATGTTTTATTGTTTTTTATACTAATTTGCTCATTTCACATCATTCACTGAAGTACTAGAACATACCAAGTACGCATTTTTAGTTATTTATAGTAAATATTTCAGATGGCTGAATCATTTCACTCATTCATTGACTGTTACTGGACTCAGTTCGTAAGTCATCTCGGCCAGGTGTCGGATAGACATAGAACTTATAAGTATTTAGATACCACATTAAGGCATATGCACCGCTTTTCAAACTGCAATATTATAGACCGCAGTCACACCACGCGTTCATGCTTAACAGCATTATTGTCATGGTTGTTATGATATGGAAGCTGTAGTTTCAACAGGCTTGACCCATAAAAAAGTAGCTGTTGGCGAGGGTTTGTATTACATAACATGTAGGCCTACATATGTATGTACCTCACGTGTGCCGGTGGTGTATGCTGGATAAGTGACACAATATCCAGGGCGATTGGAACCAGAGTTTGAGTTTGGTGTTATATTTGGTTGTATTTTATAAAGGGGATTCAGCAGGCAAGACTTCAAGAAGTCACCTCCTCCGTGTGAACTACACTTTGTTATGTATATGTTCTTCCGACTCATAAAAATCATCTCCCAGCGGGTTAGGGGTTCAGAATATACATGCGGTAGGTATACCTGTCGGTAAGATTAGATTAGATTATTTATTACGGCCAGAAGCCTAATTCGTAAATTAGAAAATAAATGGAGTGTTTTTATCTTATAGCTAAGGTTTTACAATATTCATATAATTTTGTTTTAAGTACTGTTATTTGGTTGCAACTTTTTATATCCATAGGCAGATAATTGTAACTCTTCAGACCCTTGTAGAAAATGTTCTGTTGATCAATTCAGTTCTAAAAAACGGCAATTTGAAATTATGTTTTCTCGTATTTATGCTGTGAGTTTGCTCAACTAATGCTATATTTTTATTTAAATACTCAGGTACATTTCCATGTTTGATATTAAATATGAATTTCATGGAGTGGAAAAAAATCCTTTGTTTCACACTTAACCAGTCTAAAGTCTTCAACGCTTAAAATACCAGATTCAAGGGGCTGTGTAGCGCAACCCTTTCAGGTTCCGAGCGCAATATATAGCTTCTTCAAACCAAATGTCAACCTCACCTATCAGTGGCGAATCCTGTTCACTAACAGCATAAAGGTCCGACGCCTGTTTGTGGAGTTCACCAAGGACGTGCTTGTGTTTTTTGCTTCATACGCCTGGGTTCTCAGGTGCCGTATTTCCTCAAAATGCTTACAGAGATGACTCCTTAAGCCCCTAGGCGTGTTGGCTCATCAATCAGATGTCTGTTTGGATGCCCAGGTTTCTGGGTATTCAACAGGAAACTGTTGGTTAGCATCTCATTTCTCTCCCTGATGGGGAGTATTCTCGCCTCATTATGTAGATGGTGTTCTGGGGACATAAGAAGGCAGCCCGTGGAGATTCTGAGAGCAGTATTTTGCAGGCCTGTAGCTTCTTCCAGTGGGTAATTTTTAGGCTTGGCGACCATATGGGTGACGCGTAGCACGTAAACGGCTGGCAATTGCTTTGTATGTAGTAATGAGCGTTTCTTTATCTTTCCCCAGGTACTGCCAGACAGGGATTTGAGGATTTTATTACGCTCTGGATTTTCGGAACAATTTGCGGCTGCGTGCTCACCAAAATGTAGATCATGATCAAACGTCACAACCCAAGATTTGGGGTGTAGGACAGTCGGTAGCGTAGTGCCATCGACGTGTATGTTCAAAAAGGTCGACATTTGGGACGTCCATGTTGTAATAAGGTCGCGGAAGATTTAGTCGGTGATAATGCCAGGTTCGCGAGGCGAAAAACTGGAGAGATCAGGGAGGTAGCCGTTTATATGTTGCAGAGCTCATCGATCGTGGGCCTGGGCCTGGGGCCATTATGTGCAGTCATCGGCGTATGAAACGATAGTGACTCCTTCTGGTGGTGAAGGTAGCTTAGATATGTAGAAATTAAACAAAAGTGGGATAGGACACCACCCTGTGGCACCCCATGTTTAATTCTTCTTGGTTTTGATGTTTCGTTTCTAAATTGCACCGATGCCTGCCGACCACCTAGGATAATTTGCGGTCCACCTTTTAAGACATGGGGGTCTAGCGCAGTAACGTGCCATGGTTGACCGTAGCAAAAGCTTTGATAGGTCTAGCGCTACGGTAACTGTTCTATGGATGCGGGGTTTTGATTTTTTTAACCCCTCAATTATCTGGGTGCTGATGGCATTAGCGCCGACGGTAGTGCTTATGGAGTTTTCTGAAGCATGTGATGGGGAGGCTAGTTGCAAATTTGACTTGGAAATTAAGGGAGCAAAATGGCTCGAGCGTCTTTGCTACTGGCCCCCCCCCCGATAAGGAGAGATATCGGACGATACGGCTCTCCTATGTAGCTGGTTTACCAGGTCTTTAGTAGGGACCCACCTTGGCCATCTCAAATTTCTAGGTATGACAAAGGTGGAAAGAGACAGGTTGAAGACCTTGCGCTATAAATATTTGCAAACCCTCTTTCCCTAGGCTTTTAAGCATCGGCGATGGCTATGCGTCTGGGCCCACTGCTTGGATAGGTTTAGCGCGACCAATGGCGTCCCAACCAATTTTAGCGGTGATGGTGATGGTGACGCGCTGAATTTGGGTTTATTGTGTGCGTGTCTGTTGGCCCTCCGTCTAACTTTTGTCGACCGTAGAATGCATTATATATTGTCGCGAAAGCGCTCGCGCATTTTTTCGCATCCGACAGCACTTTGCGCCAAAGGCGATGGAAAACTTGTCTTTGTGCTTAGTCGGATTCGATAGGGACTTTACGGTGGACCAAAGTTTACACACACCGGTAGAGAGGTTACAAACCTCTTAGGTGCTCCTCCCATTTCGCCGCTTGGTTCAATCCACAATTTGCATGGGCTTTCTAGCACCTTAATGGTGATGTGTGCAGAGCGCTACCGGATGTGTGATCGGCAAGGACAATTACATCGATAACACTCCCCACAGCCTTCAGGGACCAGTGGATGGTCATTGCCGAATATTTATACGGTACGTTAACGGAAAGAGCACATTACGGAACAAAGCTGGGACTATGACTCTGATATGACCACATTAAACACTACACTGAAATGGACAGTCCTGGTCGGGAAACATGCCGAGTGCGCTCCGGTACGTAGAACCGACTGGCCTTGGGAAAGCGACTATCTCTGCTACAACAACAACAACAACACACATTAAATCTACGTCATCCCATCCCCGCGTTTCCGTGGGGAACTTGGGGTGGCCAGAACCATCGCCTGCCAAATACAACAGAATTCGTACGGTTAGGTGAAGTTGACAAATGAGCTTGAGAAACTATGAATTGCGTTGGCAAACCTCATTGGTAGTTGCGCTACGCAACCCCTTGAATCCTTAATGACGTTATTGTTGCCGTTGTAGGGAGCGGTGGTGTGAGAAGAAATTGTTTGGCTGCGAACTGGAAGAGATAGTAGTATCGTGCAGATTTATGTTTCCGTCCACTTTTGTTATTGTTTTACGACAAAAGACACTCCTGAGGGTTTTATAGATTTTTATCGGTGTGGATGATTCTAAGTCGGAGATAGGTCGTACTTTCCCAACTAGTACCCATAAGGTACTAGTCATGACCATTTCGGGAGCGATATGATATGACTTGTTGAACCTTCTTCATCTTCCTGCTCCTAGTTCTGTGAGGGACTTGGGTCTCCATTACCTAGTCTGCTAAATATAATCTATGATACATTCATATTTGTGCAAGGATTTGCCTCGACGATTGCCTTCCTTGCACAGCGCACCACAAACCTTCGGAAAGTTTTTTTGCACATTTTTTAAATTTAAATCCAAACGCAATACATTTAGAGTAAATAGTTCAATTATCATACTCAGCGTGCTTTTCACAGAGAGTATATTAACTTTGATTGGATAATGGTGGGTTGTACAGGGTATAAAGGAATCGAGATAAGATATAGCACTTCCATATACCAAAATCATCAGTATCGAAAAAAATTTTGATTGAGCCATGTCCGTCCGTTCATTAACACGATAACTTGAGTAATATTGAGATATCTTCACCAAATTTGTACACGTGCTTATCTGGACACAGAATAGGTTGGTATTGAAAATGACCGAAATAACAACGCCCAATTTTATATATATAACATTTGGAAAATACAAAAAATAAATAATACACCTAGAAAGTTGAAATTTGACATGTGGTATCAGTCCCACAGTTGAGACTCTTGATAAAACTTTGGAAAAACATTTTTAAAATGGACGGTGGCCACCGCCCACTTGTGACAAAATCAATTTTACAAATATTATTAATCATAACCCAAAAAATCGGAATGTTTTGAAGAAAAATTAACGAAATCGGTAAAAGGCCACGCGCCCACTTTTATATAAAGATTTTTAAAAGCGTCGTGGACGAATAAATAAACTATATCTTTGCAAAAAAGAGCTTTTCCCAAGTGGATTATAACAATAAATAGGAAAAAACTACAAACTTTAAAAAATGGGCGGTGGCACCGCCCATTTTATGACTAAGCAATTTTGTGTTTCGGGAGCCATAACTCGAAGAAAAATTTACGGATCATAGTGATATTTGGTACAAAATTTTTCACTATAGCAGGAAATATTTCTAGAAAAAAATGGACGAGATCGGTTTTTATTCGTTTTTTTTTTTTTTTTTTTTTTTTTTGTTGTTGAGTTGGGTTTTTTAGTTGTGGTGGAGTAAAAATAAAGAAGGATACTTCGTTTTTTTGTTTATTTTTTATGATTTTCCTTTTTTATTTTTATATTGTTTTTTTTCCTTTTTGTGTTATATAATATTTTAACACAATAGACCGACTGTCTCCTAATACTTTTTTATTATATTTTTAAAAGATTTGTTTCTCATGTTTCTTATTTCGACCTGTAATTTGTAATCTGGATTCTTATATGTAAAGTTGAGACTCACATTTGATAAGGCTTTTATTTTATTTTATTTTAAAAGTCGTAATTTTATAAATTTTTAAAAATTTAAATAATTTTTTATTTGTTGAGTTAAATTAAAAATTTTTTTTTTTATTTTTTTTTTTTTTTTATAAAGGAAAAAAATAAAAAATAGTTAAATAAAAAGCAGATGTAAAGAATTTGTGTTGTTGTTGATTATAAAAAAGGTAAAAGAAGTAAAAAGAATAAAATTAAATAATTAATTTTTTAAAATTTAAATTTATATTTTTTTTTAATTAAAAAAAAAGGACAAATTTACTCTTTTTTTCTTTACATTGTAATTATAAATGTTTTTTTTTTTTTTTTTTTTTTTTTTTTTTTTTTTTTTTTTTTTTTCTTAATTTTTTTTTTTTGTGTTCTTCAGCTTTTTTAATTTTTTTGTTTTTTTATTTATTTTTATTTTAATTTTTTTGTTTTTTGTGTTATCGTTATTTTTAGTGTTTTTTTATTATTTTTTTTTTTTTTTTTTTTTTGTTTGTGTTTTTTTTTTTTGTTATTTTTTTTTTTTTTTTTTTTATTATCACGTATTTTTTTTTTAGAATTTTTTTTTTTTTTGTTTTTTTTTTTTTTTATAATTAAAATTTTTTTTTTTTGTTTTTTATAATTTTTTTTTTTTTTATTTTTTTTTAATTTTTTTAGTTTTTTTTATATTAATTTTTTTTTTTTTTTATTTTTTTTGTAATTTTTTTTTTATGTTTTTTTTGTATTAATTAGAAAGGGGTACGTTTTAAATAACTGATATTTTGGGATGAGAGAAAACCATAGGAAAATATAAAAAATAAAAAAGAATAAAAAAATAAATGATCAATAAAAATAAAAAAAAGCAAAAATAAATATCATTTTCACGCAAAAAAAGAAAGATTGGGGAGAATGCCCTTTGTTTATACATATGTTGTATCAATATATGGAGCACAGCTTTTACCTTTTTTAAATTGGAAATTATATCGATTTGTGATTTTTTGATTTAAATTGGGGAGAAAGGGGGAAAAACACTAAAAAAATTTTTGGTTGAAAATCGGGTGCGTGTGTCGGCGTGGTGCGTTGCCAGCGGCACCGCCCTCTTTTATGGACCCTCCAAGCCAATTGCTTTCATGGTTTTCGGGCCATTTTTAGTTTTGTTAGGTTTTTGTTTTAAACAAGATTATTTATTGAATTTTTTTTTTGTTTTTTTTTATTGTCATTTTCACTTTTTTTTCTTTTACTTAGTTTTATTTTTTTTATACTTTCTGTTTAATGATTATTTAATATTCAATAGAAAAAAAAGTTGTTACCTATGCGCGCTCTTCTCACTTCCCCTATCAGTCGTTAAACCCAAACAAATTTTTGTGTACCAGTCTTCATTTTCCTTATAGCACAAAATATTTTTCTCTAGTATTAAAAAAAATAAAAAATGGAAACGGGAACGGTTTTATTTTTAATCGGGTTTAAAAACAATAATTTTTTTTTTTTTTTTTTTTAAAAAAAAAAAAAAAAAAAGACTCCCAACGACAACTTTAGATTAAAATAAAACAAAATGTTTAAAAGATTGTGTCGTTACAAGCATACTTGGTAATAATTTTTAAGTGATAAACTAAAAGGGTTTAAAAAAACAACAAAATAAAAAAAAAAAAAAAAAAAAAAAAAAAAAAAAAAAAAAAAAAAATAAAAGAAAAATAAAAATAAAAGAAAAAAAAAAAATAAAAAATATTAGTTTATTGGACCTAAAAAATAATTCAGGTTTTGTGTTTTTTCATCACAAAAATTGATATGTCTTCCTTATTCATATTAGTATATTTTTAATTGCATTAAATTAACAAAAAAAAAGAGGGAAATGGGTGCGGGGCGGGCGGAGACATGTTATTTTTTTAAATGCGGCGGTCTTTGTGCCACGTGGTGTGTCTGCGTGTTGTTTTATTCACCGATACAGTGTTTATGTTTTTTTTCTCCGTGGTTTAATTTTCATTATTCCTGTTCCCAATATCTCTAGTGATTCTTGGTGTCTTTTCCTTAAGTGATGAAGTCTTCGTAGGAAAAAAGAATGGGAAGCCAGGAGAAAAGTTAAGGAGATGTAAAAACTAGAGAATAGATAATGCTAGTATGAAAAGAAGGGAGGAAATATGAAGAAAGGGGGGGTAGACAAAAAATAGAAAGGGGAAGGAAAACAAGTGTACAATTTTTATCCTAAAATTTAAATGGTACAATTTGTTAGCTACCTACGCATTGAGGTATTATCAGTGCGTGTTATTAACGCTGGACAGTATAATATTCGGGGGGAGTGGACGTACACCCGAAACTTGACGACCCTCTTTATTGTGTTTTTTTATTCGGTTTTAGCTTTTGTGTGTTTGTTTGTTGTTTTTTTACTGTGTTTTTTTTTATCGGTTTTATACTTTTAAGTGGTGACAATTTCACGTAAAACCAAAATTTCCAATTTAATCATGCATATTGAAAGTATTTCAGACTTTCTTTTATGAAATTATAATTATTACTCACTTTTTTCACGGACTATATAAGTAATAAAATATAAACAACTATAACTGTACAATATACGTAAATTTAGATATTATTATTTGATAGAGGCCGATGGGGTGGTTATATATGTGTTTTGAGGGGGGTTTCTAATATCATTCTCGATTCCTTTTTTTTCGGCCGTGAGAGACTGGGATAAGTACAAGTCCAAATACACCGTGGTGATCAATCAAAGGAGTTTAATTATACTCTTGTCTTTGTTTTTTGTGGTTTTTGCATTATTAGCCACGCTGGGTATTAATTCACAGAGACTATTAACCTTCGTATTTATATTGTATTTTTCGTTATAATATATTTTGTTCTATCGTTATTTTTTAAAGTAGGGACAACAAACTCTTGTGTTATCGTTAAGAATCTTGCTGTTCTTAGAATTTGTATATTGTAGGTTCAATTATAATATACTTGTGTTCAGAAAATCTATATCTTGTGTTTGCGACAGGTTAAATACCGCACAACATCATCACCAAAAAAAAATGTTAAATAAGACAAGAGAGAGAATTTAATGGAATACGAAATTGTAATGAGAAAAAAAAAAAAAAAAAAAAGAAAAAAAAAAAATAAAAAAAAAAAAAAAAAAAAAAAAAAAAATAAAAAAAAAAAGAGAAAAGAAAAAAAATAAAAAAGAAATAAAACAAAAAAAAAAAAAAAAAAAAAAAAAAAAAAAAAAAAAATCCAAAAAAAAAACACCAAAAAAAAAACAAAAAAAAAAAAAAAAAAAATAAAAAAAAAAAAGAAGCGCAATTAGGTAACCCTACAAAATTAGTATTCATAGCCACATCTTCTCCATATATTTTGAAATGACAACATTTTAAGTGGAGAAAGTATTATGTAACGTGAATATATCCCTGAGAAAAAAAATACATTCAAATAATTTGGATATAAACATATGAATAGAAAGTAAGACGGAGAATGAGTGTGACACAATTTGATTGCCTCTGGATCTACTTTCATGAAAGATGGGTGCTGCTAAGTAGGGCAACAGAAGAGCAGCAGAGAGAGTACCGATGAGCTCCAGTCAACGTCTGCCAACACTGGTCCGGTCGGCCACCAGCCACCATGGTGTGAGGTAGATGAAACGTACGTTAATACATACATATGATGTA
>JARSSU010019784.1:0-54814 GCA_029619165.1 Eurosta solidaginis | reverse complement strand
AAAGACTTGACAGTCTGACCCTTGGGTCCATTTCATTCATCACCTACTTTTTCATTGGCGGAAAAAACTGCATTTTGTTCTTTATATAAGTTACAAATATTGTTACACATAGGTGCAAAGGTGTTGTCCAATTTGTTAAACTGTCTAATTTTTGCTTTGTTGTACATATCAAGGTAGGGGCGACTATGCGGGGAGTCTTACTGAACTGTAAGTAATTGGTTTGGCATTTGGGTGTTAAGATTTTGATATCTCGTATTAACAGCTTTGTTAGTTTGGACATAGCAATCAAAGAAAAAAAAGATACAAAGGACGTGGATCATAAAAAGGCTTGCATACCATCAAAACTATAGATCTCCCGGGCAAAAACGATTCGTTGGGGTCGCTTAAAAAAAGGAAATAAAAAACAAAAATATTAAGATAAATGTCAAAGCATATAACACAAAAATACTTAGACTTAGTCTACCTTCCATACCTATATTAAAAATTGGGTCTCTTCCCGAAGGCTGGAGTTTGCACGTGATCCATCAGATTTCAATTCCAGTACGCATAGAAAAGCGGCGACATATAAAAACATCACGCTTTGTCTCTTAATCATATAACTGTCGCGAAATTTAAAGGAAGGACACACGGTACGGCGATAAAGGTAGGTTGCGCGCCTATGCCAAGATAAATGAATTACCAAATCCGTGGTTCAGTAACGGCTGTTTGCGGTTCAGTCACGACGCTTCCTTTTAATCATTTTATCGCATCCATTAGTGTCGTCTCTGGAAAAGTTATTGGCAGATCAAGCAATGGGCGAAGAATGAATTCGGGCCTCCCGTGGGTCGACAGTGTTATCGCGGCGTCGCGTCCTCTCCAAATAGTAATCGCATAATGAAAAAAGATCAAGAATAGCTAGAAAAACAACTAATTTTTTCGACTATTAAATGTATGAGTAGTCCTCTGTGTTAAATCTATTTTTTTTTTTTTTTTTTTATTTTGTTTTTTTTACGTTTTTTTTTTTTTTTTTTTTGACTTTTTTTTTTTTTTTTTTATGAGGTCCTTCAAATACACAGTTCTCGGAAGTTTATTTCAACTTAGTGGTGCAAATTTCTATGAAAATATCCGCTTTTGTTTTATCAGACTCTGTGGTGTGCTGAAATTCCCATCTCTCTTGTCCAATCGATTTTTTTAATGTTACGCCGTGGTACCTTATATCTGATAATCCAGTTCTTGTGCCCCTTTTCCGGTTTTTTCTCCTGTTTGCTGGGAAATCAATATTCGTTTTCACGCCTCTCTTTTTTTCGCTCGTGACCACTCTTTCTTTTCTTCTTTTCTCCCACTCGGTTTACTCTATTCCCCCTTGTTTTTTTTCGCGGTTTCTCCGACTGTTCGCGCATTGTGGCAGTTCTACCCCCTCCCATTCGCTTGTTGAAACGCTGTTACAGTGGGGCCGTATTTAGTAGTAACTATTATGAATGTGGGGTGGTAGTTCTTACTGATAAGGTGTGTGGTCTGAAAGGCAGAATTACCGCTCACTCACCGTCAGCATAGTATTGATAAATTGAGTGTTGTCACTCAATTTCGAAGTGTTTTTTTTTTCTGAAAACTTTGTTAAGGTTGGTGTCTTTATTATGATTTTGTAAACACAAAATTGATAGAGAATTTTTTTGCTAAAAATATCGTGGAATCAGAAAAATAAAAAAAAGAGTCATGGATAATTGAGAGATTTTGCATAAAATATACACATGCTATTTCTCGTGTCTCGCAGTTGCTATATGCACGTGATTGAAGTTACATGTGTTTTCAAGGTACAAATGCTGTGATCTTATAACGCTGATGTGGTATCAAGAAACATGTTCCAGCGGGAGGTGGTATCTGGCTTCCCCTTTCCCTAATTGCTTGCTTTAATTCGTTTGAGTTTCTAAGATCAAGACCTCAGGAGCATGTAAGATTTTAAAACAACTGATCGGGAGTGAAAAGAGGTTTAGTTAGGCTAAGTTTTTAATAAATACATAGTATTTAAGATGTATCAAATGAGCACATACCAAGGATCTATGTTTATACAAGATACAATTCTGTCCCTTCCATTGGCAAATACTTCGAAAAAACGCAGCCCTTTCGGGGAACCTTATGTCAATACTTGCAGACCGTTTTCCAGACATCTGATAAGCTATGTATGCTTTTAAAATCATGGAGACTTCTTAAGGCTTGGCAAGCGAAGGGCATCGAGCCACAAAACTCAATCGAAGGGTTTAGGCACTATTGCATCTTTTACTACAAAAACTGTCTACACCTGTGTTAGAACTATATGACCTCGGGCCTGAGTCCTCTTTTTTTAGTAGAAGTCTTATTTAAAGTTGAATGTTTTTTTTTTTAAATCGTAATCACTAACGAGCTTTCTTTAAGGAGGGCTCATATTCGAACTTTTTTCGAGCTTATTTTGTATTTTGTTTTGTGACATACTGTCTCGAAATCATTTTAAAACGACTTATTATATTGTCATACATTCTTCAAATAAACACTCTCCACTCATATTTCGAATCCCAAATCTACGTAATGGTAATATAAAAATGATAACCTAGGTAGCTATTTAATCGGTTGAAACATACATCCTCATGTGAATTCTTTTCAGCATCAGTTCAGGGAATATTTTGATAATCTCTTTTGAAAACTGGACAACAGTTACTGAAATAGATATCCGAACATATCTAGTCCCGTACTTATGTATTTTGAAAATAGGTAGAATGATTATCCAAACTACTCCGAATGACTACAAATTATTCTGAAATCAAACCGAAAATAATCCTAAGATGGTCAAAGAAAAAACAAAATACTCCGAAATAAACTATAACATGCTTCACTAATCAAATATAAATCCACGCATAAGTTTCCATTCCCATTCAAATCTAACTGTGTACGGAATAAATAAGTTAAATGTGTCCAAAGTACAAAAGTTCTCGGTTTGTAAAAAACCGAAAATTATAACACTCAGCGTGAGATTTCAATTGGCACATTTTTCATTTCAGATAAAAAAGCAGATGGAAAAGGAAGGCGGCTTCATGGTCCACCTTTATGGCGATATCTCGAAAAGGCTCCACCTATAGAATAAATGCCACACTCCCTTTTAAAATAATCTTTAATACCTTGCATTTGATACCCATGTCATACAAACACATTCAGGGTTTTCCTAGGTTCATTTTCCTACATGGTGATTTTCCCTTATTTTGTCCGCCAAGCTCGCAGCTGATATGTAATGTTGTGCTACACACCGACTTAGCTTCCTTACTTGTTTGTTGTCAATTTGTTAGTGTAAGATTTTAGTATCATAGCGAAGTGCCCTGGCTTACCATATGGAATGCTTTTCTGTGCACTTTCGTATGAAAACTCAGCACTTTCAATGAATCGCATTTATTTTGTGAAGCATCATTCCGAAATGTTCAACTGCGTAACGTAATGTCCCCTACGCTTGCAGAATCTCACGACCTTTTAGTGTCCATTTCGGACAGGACCCACTGGGAAACAGGAATCCCTATATATTGACCATGACTCAGAGGTCTGGTTCACGGATGGATCGAATTTTCGATGACGGACGTAACGGAAGCTGGCATCTATGGTCGAAGCGTCCAAGAAATCGTGAGTACCACATGTGGCTGCTGGCCGCCTCACTCATATTTCAGGCAGAAATCTTTTCAGTAGACAGTCTGTGGACTCAAGCAAAGTACAACGAGGAAAACCAATAAGTAACAGGGGAAACTAAATATCCTCAGTTTTGTTAATTTCTACATATCTCAGTAACTTCGCCACCTAGAAGGAGTTATACAATCGTTTCCTACGCCGATGACTGCACACATATGGCCACAGGCCCCGGCCACCAAGATCGATGAGCTTTGCGAACAGATAGCGGCTACCTCCCTGGATATCTTATCTTTTCAGTCGCTCGCGAAACCTGGCATTATCACTCGACTAAATCCTCTGCGACCTCTTATTTACACATGGACGGGTCCCAAATGTCGACGATTTTGAACCTCCCGGTCGATGACCACTACGCGTGACCGACTGCCTACAACACCCCAGTATCTTAGGTGAGAATATTGATCAGGACCTAGCATTTTGGTGACGGGTCACGCAGCCGCAATTGTACGCGAATCCAGAGCTCATAAACAATCCTCAAATCCTTGCTGTGCATGTACTTGGGGCAAAAGACAAAGAACGCATCATTATGCACATACAAAGCAATTGGCCAGCCCATTGGTGCCCACATGCTAACGGCCGTCCCCTATAATGGTCGCAGCAAGCCTAAAAATACCACACTGGCATAATAGCTGACAGGCCTGCCACCATACTGCTCTCTGAGAACCGCCACGGCTGTCTTCTTATGTCCCAGACACCCTCTCCATAATGTTTATAAGGGCGAGAATAACTCCCCATCAGGAGAGAATATGGAATAGCTAACCAAACTTTCCTGTTGAAATACTCCGAAACGCTGTTCATCTCATACAGACATCTGATTGATGAGCACAACACCTGTGCCTGGGGACTATATACGGAGTCACTCCGTAAAGCATTTTGAGGAACACGGCACCTGAGAACTCAGTCCGTCTGAAGCACACAAGCAGGTGCTTGGTGAGCTCCACAAAACAGGCGTCGGACTTTATGACTGGGAATTGCCTCCGTGAACTCCAGTACTCAGCAGAGAACGTACGCGCCAAACGCTTGTTAGGACGAGGAACGCATACTACCCCACGGGAAATCGCGAGTCGACTAGCGCGACTCAACTGTTGGTTGCTGATACTGTAACAGTTAAACGTCTTCACTATCCAATCGCACCCCCGACATACACAAATGTATGCCCCGCTGCATGTGTCCCCACATGACACCAACCATCTCTTTAATTGTAATGTGGAACCACGCCTCTAACTACACCCCTTTCATTTAGAGTCCCACCCCTGTTGAAGCAGCAAGTTTCCTTGGACTCCGTTAGAGGATTGATGACAATTTGTATCGGTAGCAGCTATTAGGTGTGGGAGCGAATGCACTGCTAGCAGCAACAACACCACACTACACCCAAGTATCGTTGCTAAATTTATACACAATACTCAATTTGTCGTTTCCTTATGGTACCTGGGGGATGACGCCGTTCACATTCTCAGCGAGTGCGTCGCTCTGGCTAGGCAGAGACTCTCCCCATCTAGAGGTGGTGTGTGACTCTTAATCCCTGTGTGAGATGAGTGAAAAGCATGAAGAGGTACTTAGATACATCAAAGCCATATGTGGAGGCTGCAGGTCATGCACAAATAGATCTGCACAAAAGTTCGCATGTGCTTTCAGTTGCCTAGTAATATAATAATCATAAGGTAAACGAATTGTACTGCAGATTCCGCTTATTCCGAATCTTCTGCTAACGTTCGAACTCACTAAACGGTTGAATAAATAACTCCAATATTGAATAATGCATAAATGGCCTTAATAGTACTTCCAATAACACATTATACTTCGCAACTATAGCTTGCTGAAACCAAACTGATTAATCGTGCCTCACTGTTGTGCTTAGCTTTTATACTGGGCGGTTCCTGCGTTGACAGATTTCAGGCGCTTCTAGTTCCAGAAATTACTAGTTAAGAGTTATCAGCGTATAAATTAAGCTCAGCTATAACTACATTTATAGATCTTCACATATGCGCGTGTATATTGAGGAGACTTGCTACAAATCATTGCCTACTTTTGAGCGCATCTCAGATATAGATACATGCATGTGTTTGTGACGTTTCTCTGCGCTGCGTGTACGTACATATGTGTAGACATAATGACTGATTCGTTTATGTAGATACAAGTGAACTGCTTGCTTATGTTGTTGTGGCCTTCATTTACTTGTATCAGATTAGTGATGTGAGTATCAGTGTCACTAATACAATTCGTCACAATAATATAATATAATATGGGAGTGCGTATGCTAATCTCTTTTAACATTGAAAGTGTGAATTTGTAATCTGTGCCTATTCTTCAGGCAAAACAAACAACAAAAAGCTATAAGTGTGTAGGGGTTGAGCAGCTCTGTACAAAAACATCATTTCAAATCAAGTAGTAGAGCTTACGATTTCCTCTCCGAACACAAGCGAAATTTTCGAGACCCCGAGAAATCGAGAACTCGACATCTCGCGAGATTCCTCGTGTCTCGAAAGAGCTCGTAATCGTCGCATGCGTTCTCGCGACTAAATGTAATTGCTGAATGACGAGTATTGATACACTTGAGTTTGGTTTTTATTTTACTTAATGCATATTATATTTCTTTCAATGAGCATTTAACATACAACATAACACATATAATTTTGTATTCACCATATTTTATTTGTTTTAACGAGACATCGGAACACGGCTTCTTGCGAGATTCTCGAATCTCGAAATACTCGTGATACCCGCGAACTTCTCGACTTTCGAATCCAGCCACCGGGCTGCATTAGCAGTATTCTATATATGTCGGTGTTTTTTTTCTGTGGTTTGTAGAAAATCGCTTGCTGCTCCAGAAGAATCGATTAAGCTCTATATAGAACAGCCATGAATCGATTGACTAGATGTCCCGGAGCTCGCGAGCCATAATACGACTACTTCGAGATTCTGTAGAATCTCGCGAGAAGGCGAGACTCGGGTAAAAAATCTCTTTTCGAACAAGCTCGGGAATCGTACGCTCTAATCAGATAGTCCAAATATGGGCCCGTTATAGCATTGCTTACATATAAAATTGTTAGTGTTTCTCTAGTTGGTAAATGTGCTAGAAAAGAAAATTTATTGCTAGTCACATCCTATCTCGTCGACTTAGGCGATTAGGACTTGTGACCAGAGTTATGTATTATGTATCACATAGATTTACTTACATGATTTTGTTCACACTTTCAGCTTCGCCGCCGACATATTACCACAGCATCCCAAAGGATATCATAAAACCCACGCATGCCATTACCGCTATCGTATAACGCGCTGGCAAACAGACATTCCGCTGTTGTAGCAATATTTGCTCGACATTTTTCGTATGGCGGCGTTCAATTTCCTCAACGAGGCTAGGGGCGATCAGGTCTATCATCATACGTATGGTATACCCACCACGCAAGGGACCATCGCCAATGCTTTTTCACGTTCTTCCCATCTCCTCGTAGCCGCTATAGCCGACCCATGATAGGTTTTGGAATTTTCAAATTTTCCATGTTGGGCTTGGGAAAAATGTCTGTATCGAAAAGAAGAAAAGAGGATATTGAAAAGTATTTTCTAATGGCCCGTTAAGGTATCTAATATATGTTGGACATACCAATATTCTGGTAGAATGCTACTATTCAAGATCAGTTTAATTACGACATGTAAGTCTTGAGCAGACATTGTATATTTGAGAGAATACTTAGTACTTGTGAACGTTCGATGTAAGAATATAAAAGTGTTACGACTGGAAAGTAATGATTTTTAATTACTAAAGATCGCCCAGTAGCGGCGCTGTGGTGTGATGATCGTGTCCACCACATCGAAGGTTCTGGTTCGAGACGCTGAAAAGTGAGATCAAACTTTTTAAACAACGTTTTTGAATTGCAATTACTCCTAGTGTATTTCTGCCATGAAGACTTCTCGTAAAATCCTCGCTGCCTGAGTCGGCATAAAACAGTAGATCCCGTCCCGCCATTGTGGAAAAATTAAAAGGAGCACGACAAAATTAGAAAAAAACGCCCTGCCTTAATTTGTCGGTGGTATAACGCGCCTAGTATTTTCTTTTTTTTTGGAGAGCTCTTCCAGAGGTTGAAATTAGACACAAAATAGGGAACTATACCAGAAACAAACCGATACCGACACATTATTGTTTATATTCAGCTTAGGTGGGTAATTATTTTCGTAGGGTTATTGGTTTGTTTAACTTATGATTGGCTTCTTATTGGTTCCTTATCGGCTTGTTAATTAATTTTACATTAAAATTTTATCGGTATCTTTTCATATCGAAGGATTAGTCACAATTAACAACTCTATAACACTTACTTAATTGCGCTTAACCTTTAAAACGGTTATGGTCGTCGAACACGGCGCAACAGTTGCTTCTCGCTCTGCCAACTGCCAATTGTTCACACCAGGGAGTTTTATCGTTTTTCCACCTGATCTAGGGGAACCGTCTTCTTCCAACTTCAAACCTTCAAACCCCCCTCACTTACGGGAATGCTTTTTCTATTAAAACAACAACAAGACTGGTTCCATTACGATGCGGATTACATAAGGTCTCAGACGGCACGAAAGGTCAAAGTGACGCTATAGGGCCACTTCAAATGACAGAATTCCTCACTGTGACTTTATGTCGCTTTCGTGAAAAGACCTCTTCCTTAAACCACATAGAGGCATTTAAGATCAGCACTTCCGCAGGATGGGTTAGATGTAGTTGATAAATGTGTCTTCTATATTTCCAAAGAAGTCTCACGGCGAGCTTTTAGGCGATTTTTGCATGTAATGAAACCGAAGTATGGGAAACTATACCGCAACCGAATGTGGGAATATAATGGCGCGACGAGTTTATTTCGAATTTTCTACACAACATTAAGTTTAAAAGTGCTTCTTGTCGCAGAGTGGAACTAATGGTCTTACTTTTAAAGAGATGGGACGCGAAATATAGAAAAGGAGCGACCCTGAAAAATAAAAGAATTCTCTTTTCAGATTCGAGTGATCAAAAAAATTGCGAAATAGAACAATAATAAACATTACTGTAATTCAAAAGTTGTTAGCATGTTAATGTAATGCGTGCTATTAGTAAGTTGGAATAAGATACAATTGACATTACAGCCGTGATCTTATGTGCCCCTGTTGTTGTTGCTGTTGTAGTAGCGATAAGGACACTCCCCGAAGTCAGGGCGTGTTATCGATTGTTCATGGTCCTTTGCGGACTATAGATACACGGTACGTTCAGAAGCCAAGCAGCATTAAGGGTTCTAGCATTACCAGCTTTGGAACGATAAGTATGACCACCTTAACCTCTCTAGCACACCGCCTTCCCACCCCCTAGACTATCAGTGGTACGTCAGAGCCTCGCTGCTTAAGAAAGAGGATTCGCACGGGTAGGTGAGGTTGACAATTTGGCTGGAGAAGCTATAAATTGCGCTGCAACCCCTTGATTCATTCAGTATTTCAGTCGCCTCTTACGACAGGTATAGCAGCCGCGTGTATATTCTAAGCCCCTTAACCCGCTGGGAGGCTTATGTAACGTCTTCCTCCTCCCTCTATGTACATTCGCTTTCATTAGGATAGCGTTAAATTGAACTGTAAAACACAACTGTTTTCAATCACTATCAAAATTGAGAGCTGAGATACAATCAGTGAGGGCATTATATGTCAACATAAAAAACTCTTTCTAAGGTTTGTCATCGGGGCAATATCTCACTAAAAAATCACAACTTCTAGTAATAAAAATCAGGGGGTGTATAAAAATTCACCCTCAGCTTTGTACTTTGTTTATCTGTATGTGACTAACAAATAATTGTTACACAAGAAATTCTGCGAAAGCACGAAGAAAACATCATGTCATAACCACAAGAGCAAAAGCAACAAACACATCTCGTGTACTACAACTCATTGATACGCACTTAATAAAATGAATTTTATTCATTGAACACGTATGTTTTAGCCTCTTGACAAAAATACCTACACAACCTACACCACGCTCATATGCCCCTCAATTATTGTGTGAAAGGTGTACAGATGTCTATGCATGGTGTGTTTTGTGTATGTACAAACTGTGTTTTTCCCTATTAACAAATTCACTACTCGCTTATTTACTGGTTTTTGCTGCTGTCAGCTCCTTGGGACTTTAGTTACTTGGCTGCTAGACGCTGTGGTTTACCAGAAACAACACACACACCGCCGTTGTTTGTTGTTTTCTTGCTTGCTGGTTGGTGATTCGCTTGCATTCGACGTTGATTGCCGTATCGCACGCACTGACTTCGTCCGTCCCAATAAAGTCCTCTAAGTACTACCTACTTACTCACCGATTGCCAATCCTCCGCTGCTCTTGAATGTTTTCACTCGCATTTCTCAGATTTTATTGCTCAATTATGTTGAAAGCTTCCAATCAACAGGTATTTTTGTGGCTTCGCGGACATTGTATGGCCATTTGGCCATTAACTTGTAATTATATGACCTCTGGGAATGGTTATGCAAGTTGTCAATGAGATGTCATATCAAGGTGGGTGATGTGGGAGTTTTCGATTGCTCATATGTAGGAATTATTTGTGTTCTAAGTGTAAAAGAAGCTTGCTAAGAACTATAAGTTTGTTTTGATATTATATCTTCCTGGTAGTGTTGGCTAATAGGAATAAAAGTTCGAAAACTTGTACAGTGTTGAGGGAGGGTTTCATGTCGTGCGAGTTATTGTTGGATCACAAAGCGACCAGATGACGAAAGAGATGACGAAGTCGATACCAACACTCTTGACGATGAAATGAAGGACAGGCGAGATTCAAGGAGTTATGCAGCGCAATCCTTTCAAGCGGCTACCAGCGAAATTATAGCTTCTCCAATTTATGATGATGACGTTGACATCGTGTGCCAAATTCTGTTTATCTAGCAGGCGAGGCTTTGGCGAACCCAAGCTCTTCACGGAAGGAGAATTTTGAATGACCCTGGAAAGCTCAATTTGGTCAGTGGTACTATTTCCGGAAACTTACCGGATCATATCCAGCAAACGATCACCAACATGCATAAAACACCGCAAACCTTAGGAGACACCACCAATATAGCTGAACAAAAAAAGCAGGAAAATTAGAACTACCCTCTCGAGCTGCTTAAATTAGCCCATATGCGACGATGTCTAAATATTAGTGCCCTTCAAATGATCCATCGTCGAAAAGCGACTGAGTACTTCGAAACCAAACAAAGCTTCAGATAAAAGGAGTAAGCTTGTTGCTGTAGAAGATTACTTGACTACTGTGAGCTTTAGTCTTTAGACTGAGGCCCAGAAGCAATAAATCCCTTGAATTGATCAGGTGGATTCAGTTCTGTTATATCACTACCGACTTAATCTACGCCAAGTCCTCGATGACCGACAAGCATCAGACTCTTTATCAATTTTAATGCCAATTTTCAGAAAATGGTAGTACGCTTATAACGATTTTCATCTGTCTCTTCCATTGCAGGTCCGATTAGAAGCATACCAGTAGGGCTAGGGCACCTTTCGCATTCGCATAACCTGGCATAGCCAGCGTAGCCGCTGTGTTTTAATTCACTGGGCCAAGCTCGCACAGCTATTTTTAAATCTTGTTCGTATCACTATCGCCAACGCGTAGAACTAGAGTCTCATATTAGTCATCTTGCTGAGATTTCGAGTCTCACTGCGTCCATAGAACATCTCAATGTGTCCTTTTGTAGGTCTCCAATGCTGAGCAATATCTTTGAGAACGAATTGGGTTTTGAAATGGCAACTTTTCGACATAGATATAACGAGGCAAACAGCACTGTACTGACCGCCTTAGGTGATCGAGGATCAGCACATAACTTAGGGTACTGACTTACTGTCAGACTCAACTGTAACTACTGCTGCAAACGCCCGTCAAAGAGGGAATCAGAGCTGATTATTACAATTGCCGATCTTCTGCACTCTTTGGAGATTTCTCCAATTTTAGCTTGGACGGTTTTTGCAACAGTTTGGCAGACGAGAAGAAGCTGAATGTTAAGCTCCTGCTCTATGTTCATATGGGAAATCAAGTGGACTAGTGAAAACTAATTTTAGTTTTTTATTTGGGCGTATGCACCACCACCAAAGAGAGGACTGTAGACTCATAACGGGTATTCTAACGAGGCATGTCTTTCTGGCGTAACATGCTTTTAAACTAGGCTTGGAGGCCAGTGATAGCAGATGTAGGAAGTGCGGTTGCCCTTCGCTTTCCAGGCTAAGACTCCAGCTATTTGGAGTGATACGCTGTCAGATCTAGAAGCAGCAAGTGGCATAGGTCAATACTTCTGGTATTGTGCCAAGAGGACGGAGATGATTTTATAACGTAGGTCCTGATTTTGATTTGGTTTTTTCAGTTTGGTCGTTAGTGAAACTTCTGGTACATTACGTACTATTCCACTCTATAGAGGTCGATGGTCATGGCAGGGGTCCAGTTCAACTAACCTATCCTACCACCACCCGTACACACGGAGTGCATTGCGTCTGAAAGCATGCGAAGCTCACATTCACCGCCTTCTTTGACCTTAATTTACCCTACCTCGCCTGACGTTCAGCGTCTTTAGAATGGTTAAAAGAGACGTTCAGGCGGAAGTTTCTTCTACCAGGCGGCACAGCACGAACCCACCAGCACACTTGCCAGATACGCACAATTTTTGTGTACAAATTTTGAAATATGAAAACAAAATTCGCCCCAAAATATGCAAACTTTCCCACTTTATTGAACTATGAATATCCAGTTTTGGCGCAATCACTTTTCAATGCATGCCAACTTCCGGCAAACATTTGGCCCCACTAGCCCCTAACTTATCCTATCGTAAATGCCAAAGCATCTTAACACACTGGCGCCCACTACTTTTAATCTATTGGCCGCCTCAAAAGTCTGCAACAAAATTTTTACTGTAGCGACAAGAAAGCTGGCAATCATAAAAAAGCAAAGAATCTACAAATGCTCGTATAAAATAACAATCATTCAAAAGTTATTTAGTACAGATACGAAATAAATTGGCGTCAGACTAGTTGGCTGGATCTATGGTTAGTTAAGGGGTCACACATACAAACATAGGTATGCATGCGATGGAGATATCCTTGAGCGCGCTTGAGAAAGTGCCACAAAAGTTAGCACATAAAAAAAAACAATCAGTAATGGCAAGAAGAGCAGAAAATAAGAAATATGTGATTGCTGTCAGAACATTGCAAACGAGAACTACTTACAAATATAATAATGAGAACATTGGCAAGGCTGGAAAACCCAGTCAGCATTATGATACAAAATTGTTCAAGACCTCGTCATCGTAGTTTGCTGAGGAAAATCCCATTGCAATTCACAAGCGTTGCAAGTGGGAAAAGAAATGTATACGCTGAAGGCGAGCGAGTTCTCACAATCTTATTGAAAATTTGTAAATACAAGCACGGATTATTACAACCTAAGGTGAAGAGGACGTGGCGAGATCGTCTTTTTTGCAGTCTAGAGCATCAGCAGAGAATGTGATGAATGGATTTCATAGTCCTCCATTTTCTTTGAGGGGTGCTATATCGCTACAAGCAAAATAAGTTGACACGTGATAAGACTCGCATAGCAGATTTGTCAGTTTAACTTGCTCCTTTAATATTAAAACATGATCAGAAAGGTTCCTGTTGCTCCATACAAAACATTTAGCATAATTTTCGATTTCCGTCAAGGGTAGTCCACTGGTGGTCGGCATGGACGTTCGCTTTGTTATTTACATTTCGGTACAATTCCTGACCATACCAAGTTAGAATTCAATCTTTTCACTATTACTCAACCCCAGAGAGGCGTGACGTCTGTTTTCTATTCCTGGCATAGACTTCTGTCTAGAAGACACTGTCCATAACAACAAGTCAATCAGGACGCATTCACCCGAAGTTGCTTCGCGTAGTATCACAACTCCAACTGTCTTTTCAGCTTTCATAACCGCCGTATGTAAGGAGTTATGCCCTTTCTTATGTCATAGCACTCCCCGCTTTATCCTCTGCAAGGTTACCTTTTTTCTATACAATAATTCCTATGAACGTGTTGGTCAGTTTGAGACCGTTAACCGCGGCAGAAGCCTTGTCATGTATACCTAGGGAGTTCACAAACAGCAGATTCCCCACAGTATTAAATTCTTCAGCCTTGGATACCCTTTTGCCTTATTGAAGTCAAAACTTTGCCAAAATATGTGCTTTGTTCGTGATTTCTTGAACTGTAGGAGGTATTTATCTGTGATCAGTATGACTAAGTCATCAGCATAGTTTCAGCATTTCGTTTACTACCAGGCATCTGTGTTAGGCATACATTCTATACGCTGATGTGCCCGTTACAATCACGCGTGGCCTCTTCCATTGAACTGACGATTTATTCGCCTACATACTACTTGTCTCCTCATCAACCCGACTATTTGCAACTCTCCCAAATGCTGTATGAGTATGTGTCTGACGTTGGAACTCTACTTCACTCTGACAGGCCACTTCTCTAGGTAACACATTTCACTTGCGTGATCTACACCTGGCACTTCCTTCCCTACATATCCTTTTCCGAGAATGGTAGCTCAAATAAAAAACACTTAAATATATTTTAAGCAAACCTAAGGCCAACGAGTAGGAATATCGAAATGGAGCTCACATAAAACGTTCCTCATGAATTTTAACAATTTATTGTGAATAATTATAGTATGAAATGATTAGCATAAGTCACTGTCAAAAGAATCAGCTGATTCTGACAATTTTTGCTGCCATATAGAAAAACAGTGGTGGTTTCGGTGATCGCCCCCAGATTACCAACACCCACCCCCAAACTCCAAACTTCCGCTAACGCTAAACTCTATCCTTAAAATATCTAAAACAAGATAGAGTCACAATATTTATGCCATATGGTCATAAGGAATGCCCGTCTGTTATTATTATGATCCTTGGCACTAAAATGTTGCATACTTTTATGCGCACTTGACACTGTTTTAGGTATTTTTGGCGATGGAGTTTTTGGCGTTAGCGAAATTTGGAACTTAGAGGAGGGGCTAGTATACAGAACTCCAAAAACAATTTGCCGTATCATAACACATGAATACCACAAGTCGTAGAACAAAATTCCTAATGCTTGCTGGGAACGCTTGGCAAGCGTGGATGAGTATGTGACAGCAAAAAATGGCAGATATTGAATTATGAGACAACAGACAAATATGCAAGGGGACAATAAGCAAGTAAAATGAATAACGAAGAAAGGATTGTAGAAAGGCTGAGTAGTAGTTTTGTGGTGTTTACGCAATGGAAATTGGACGACCAGTGGCTTGTAAGTGGTTGATATGGCTAAAGCACGATGTGGCAGGTCATTTATATGTATTTATTTTTATTTCAATGTAAGTGCATTTAGAAATATTTGAGGTCAGAGTGCAGAAAAAGCGTAAATGATGTCATGAATCTAGTGTTCCATCTTGGGGCGGTTTTGACAATGAAATTTATACCAATATTAGTCCTTAATATGCCAATTAAGCAGAGTAAAAAGACTTTGTTTCCAACAATATCAAACCGACCAAAAAATCAACTTTTTAGGCAATAAGTAAGGCATCTGTGGTTGCTTTGTCTATTCATGAAAAAGAAAAACTGTGACAGTAGTGCCGCTTACTTAGCTATTGGCTTATCACTGACGGTAAGACGTTTTCGACTATACCTGCGTAGTGTGTAGGCAGTTTATGTTATTTTCTAGTAAATACTCAAATAAATTGGCAGTCATTCGACAGTAAAATACAAAAGCCAATTGAATCACATCAAATGGCGATGAAAACAAGATTATTTTTGATGTTGTGCCATGGCGACGGACTTTGTTTAGTTAATGATTTTACTTTCGAAGTTTGAGCTGCTGGAAATGTTAAGTAAGTTATAGAAGAACAAAAGTAGCCAAGAGGCTGTTCACGATTTGTTTATACTCAGCGTGTTTTGTCACACAGAGTAATATTAACTTTGGTAACATAACGTGTTGATGTACAGGTACAAAGGAATCGAGATAGATATATACTTCCATAAAGTCAAAATCATATGTCTCGACACTTTGGATTTAGCCACCGACCATCCGTCCGTCCGTCTTGTCCGTGCGTTAATACGATGATTTGAGTAAATATATGAGATATTTCATTAAATCGGTATACGGCTTATCTGGACCCAGAACTAGTTGGAAATGAGTGAATCGGATGATGACCACGCCACATTTACCATACATTTTGCGGAAAACACAAAAACCTGATATTTAGTAATACACCTAGAATGTAGTGAAATATTGTATGTAGACTATATTAAGATCTCCTGAGTTTGAAAAACATTTAGAAAATAGAAAATAGGTGTAGCGCACCGAAGAAGTGCGATTTCCTTTTTTAAAGCACCTCAGATCTCTTAGGACCATATGTGACTGGTCGGTAGGCACATGATTTTCTCGACTAAGGTACGTGTTTTCCAACACTACCGTAAATGTATGGTATAAAAAGCCAGAATAAGCGTAGATGTCAATATCTACACCATATTGCGCCAAGCACTCGATAGATAAACAGTTTGCTTAATTAGCCTTCTGCAAAGTGAAATCATGAAAACTATCGGCGTACTTGGAAACACGCTACTTCAGAGCATTCTTTCAATCTACGCTATTTCCAGGAAGGCTGGTAAGGGTCTTCCGTGCTACAGTAGAGGTTACATCCCGGCTAAGAGAACATTTTGATGTATCTTCACCAAAAAGTAAATCAGGGGTCCTCCCGAATATATTAGGAATTATATTAATCTGTTTGGCGGTCACCGTGGTGTGATGGGTAGCGTGCTCCGCCTATCACACCGTATGCCCTGGGTTCAACTCCCGGGCAAAGCAACATCAAAATTTTAGAAATAAGATTTTTCAATTAGAAGAAAATTTTTCTAAGCGGGGTTCCCCCCTCGGCAGTGTTGGCAAGCATCCGGGTGTATTTCTGCCATGAAAAGCTCTCAGTGAAAACTCATCTGCTTGCAGATGCCGTTCGGAGTCGGCATAAAACAGTAGGTCCCGTCCCGCCAATTTGTAGGGAAAATCAAGAGAGACGACGCAAATTGAAAGAAGCTCGGCCTAGACTTCTCGGAGGTTATCGCGCCTTACATTTAATTTATTTTTTTATATTAATCTGTTTAAGCAAAGTGACATTTTGATGAAATAAATTAAGGCCGATACCATTCAGTTTTAATGTAAATTTGTATATGAGGAGGTTAGCAAGATTTGGATATTAGTGTACGCACTCCGCTCGAAACTACCTCACCAAAGCACAGACGGCACGAGAAAAGAATATCTCATATAGTGTTTCAAATTTTGTATCGTACACACGCAATCTAAAAGACGAAATATCTCTAGGATGGTTAAATTTTAAATTTTCGACTCTCACGTTTCAAAATTAAAGCTTAGCGATGATGTACGACTTGGGGTCACTCTTCTGTAGTGTTTCATGAACTTTGACACAAAATAGATTTTAACTAGGGCACAAAAATACGATCACTGGTCTGCGGGGCAGGATTCGATAGAGCAGTTTTACAAATACTATAATCGTAAATCAAAACCTATCATAAGAAAATTCGGCAGAGAGTATCTTTACATAGGAATGAGTTTGAAGAAAAATAAAGAAATCGGTTAAGGACCACGCCCTACTTTTATATAAATATTTTTAAAGGGGGTGTGCATGAATAAAATAAGCTGATCTTTGCAGAAAAGAGTGTTCATATCAATTTGCTGTTGTTCTGCTGTCTCGAGGTCTTATCAAACGCAATGTTTTTTATACCAATATATTCGGTTATTCCACGGTAACCAACTCAGGGTACGTATCAATTCATCACGTCTCCCTTTGTGACGCGGAGTTTAAACTGTTTAGCTGTTTAACTGCGGAGTAACCGAAATATATTGGTATAAAAACAATGCGTTGATTAAGACCTCGAGCCAGCAGAACAACAGCAAATTTATATAACAAAGGTCGTCAAAACTTTCAGGGCTTTATATCAATTATATTTCTTTACCAGTGGAATTATAACAAGAATAGGGAAAAATAAAAATTTTTTGAAAATGGGACGTGCACCGCTCGTAGACTAGAATAATAAGCTACATCTTTTGCGAATATAGTTGTTATTATCATAATATTTACTTATTAAGTTTTATTGTAGAGGAAATTGGGAGACATTTTTTTATGGCGGTTCCACGTGTTATGCAGAAAAGTAATTTATCTGAAATGACCTGTACAGTTTAAGCTCACGCTGAGATATAATTTCGGTTACACCCGAACTTAGACACCCTTACTTGTTTTAATTGTATATTGGCCGTTTTCTCTGTCAAATTTGGTTTCGTTCGAACGAAATCGAGACACCGAAAACGAACTGATGATGGCACAACGCCGAAACCGGTTTGTCTCGAAACCAAAGTTGACAAGGGATGCCGGAAAAATCGTTCCAATATACATCATTTATCCACCCTGTCGGAAATCAACAAAACAAAATATATGTTTTAATTTTCATTCTATATGCGGTTGTGGAATTGAAATGGCACAAGAGAAGCTTCTCTCCAATATGCGTTGTGCTACATATTATTTTTCTAAAAATCGCGGAGCGACACTGCAGGATAGATTTATTTATACTGGGAATCTCTTCATGGAAGAAATGTGGACCGCGCTTAGAAACCTTTTTTCGAATTAAAACACTTTTTTCAAGTTTTTGATGTTGCTGTGCTGGGACCCATGGCCTTCACATCACACCATAACGCAAAGACCAAAAAAGCGCATTGATAGAAAATAATACTCAGGACCTGTGTCCGCTAAGCACACAGCCAATGTAAAGTCGAGTAGAGCTTCAAATTCTTTGCTACTGGATACACGCAATTGGGTTGGATGGACGGTTCCAAAGCTGCCGCAGAACGGAGAACGGCTTAAGAATACCAAAGCTACGGTGGATTCGTATTTAAGTTAAGCATTGTGATTGTGCTGGTGACTGATGAGCCGTTGACTGGTGGGTGGTTATACATTAATCGTGGCTAGTCGGACGTTCAATGCTAGACTGAGGAGCTGATAATCAATGTCACAGAGTATACAGTGGCTGCATAGCGAAGCAGAGGTGGTTTATTGCTGCACATACTATACGGTCAATGAGATCGTTGACCCATGAGCCGATTGTTAAAGTAACCGACTTACTGGTGACTGGTGAGCCATTAATCATAACAACTAATTGGATCGGTGACAGGTGATACGATGCTTGAAATAAAGGCTGAATGTGATTTAAACTATTCGGTGATCGCGAACGTAGGCGGCGGATACACTTGGAGACGAGGTGGCGTAGGGTTTTGTGAGCGTAAGGGTTGGTGAAGAGTTTAGGTACAAAACTCTTCTTATGGAAGCCACACTTTCGATTCACACTTTAAGTGTATGTACTTAAAAACAAGTCAATACAAATTATTTAAAAATGTATTGTACGCAGTATTCACGGGAATGAAATGCCTACGTTAATGAGAAACAAATGTTTGTGATGCTCCGAGGACGGAGGTATCACTGGATTTATATCATGAGCTTTCAAGAAAATTTCGCTAGTTTTGACATTATCAGTAGATATATGTTTTTTTATATCATATCTGGTTTTCCAGATTCAGTTTCTAGTCTAGAAATCATAAAAGGTGTTTGCCTGTGTTTAGTTATATAATGTCAGATGTTAGGTTAGGTTGAACTGGCCGGTCCATGAGGACCCTCACATAGACTGATGAGTCCGTAGTGTTACCAGAAGTTTGTTTTAACGACCAAACTGAAAACCCTATCAAAAACCAGGACCTATGTTATAAAATAACTCCGTCCTCTTGGGAAAATACTAGAAGCTTCCTAGGACTTAAGCCACTTGCTGCTTCTAGATCTGACAGCTGTATCACCCTAATAGCTGGAGTCTTAGCCTGGCAAGTGCAGGGCACGAGCACAGAACGTGCTCGATCGTTTCCTCCTCCAACCCGCACTTCCTACATCTGCTATCACTGACCAAGCCTAATTTAAAGGCATGTGACGCCAGAAGGCAGTGTCCAGTCAGAATATCCGTCATGAGTCTACAGTCTCTCTTTTAATGATAGAAGCAACTTTGTTAGTCTAAGGTTGTAAGACCTACACATAATCTTCGACACTTACAGCCCGCGCTTGAACCCACGCCTTTCCCGCTTGGTCGATCATGTGCACCTCTCGCCATCGCTTAATCTGCCCAGTCTAATTGGGACGTTACGGAGCAAGCTTCAAGGGATGCGCCCTTTCAGCTAGTTCGTCAGCTTTTGTCATACCCTCTATGCCCATATGGCCTGGGACCCAATAGAGATATACGATCTCCCTGTCCGATTCTCTCCAGAGACTGCTTGCACTCTAACACGCATTACTCAGATGCTGTGCTAGGCGCGATTATCTGCCTAATTGCTGCTAGGACTGTCATATAAAGTTAACACGATTGCAGCATTAGCTATTCTCTCCAGGGTTGCTCTACCGATTTGGTAACGGCAATATTTCCGCTTGGAAAACGCTACAGTAATCCGGCAGCCTGTAGGATCTGCGTACACATGTATCTCCTCGTCGCACATTTGGCACCCTTGCGCCCACCGTCCACCTCTATTGTGGCCTAAGATCTGCACTCGAAGCGCAGATAGGAATCAGTAGTCTGTTCGCACTTGTGGTTAATGACGCTATACCACTATCGGCCATATGGTCGGCGCTCAAGCTGCCCGAGACACCGCGCCTGGTTGCGGTGTTAATGCTATGTGTCTTTGCTACACAGGTCTGCAGGTGGAATGTGCAGCAATGGCATACAGCGCAGCCGGCGGGTTGTTTCAGGGCTCCCGTATATGCTAAGCATCGATAGTCTGACATACCCCTCTAATTGTCTGAGTATGTTGTTTTTTGTGTGAGCTTCCATCCAAACAAGAACCCATAGTATAGAAAAGGGCTTTCAATCGCGTGTCAAAAAACCACACAATGAGAAAGAGAGGCGATAAGCCCCACGTACAACCCCAGCATTCTTTTTCTACATGCATAGAGCTGCCGTGGAGGCCTTCTTGACCTCACTCACGTTGAGCTCCATGACCGCAGTACTGTCTAGGATGATTCCTAGATGTTTGTGCAAGTTTGTACCCTGTAAGAGTCACACCTCCTACTTAGGCTGTCATGGGACCTTGTAGCGTCTCTTTGTAAACAAGAGTGTGCGACCAAAGATCCGTCTTCTCCGCATTGACTTTCAACCCGCCATAGATGCCAGTATGATAATCCCGAAGCGCCCGATCCATCAAAGAACTAACCTCGTCTGAAGGCACTCTCACCATTTAATGATGCTTGTTCGGCTTGATCATGTGACAGGGCTTACGCTATATATAGCTCTGTCCTTATGGCAAGTACTACACCTTTCAGTTAAGTCAAAATACACACTCAAGTTCAGTAAGAAGTTCAGAATTTCATTCAAGTCAGAAATTACAACTAGAGTTCAGAAAATTACAATTTAAGTTCAGAATTTCTAACTCAAGTGCAGAAAATTTCCAACCAAGTTCAGGAATTCCAATTTTAATTCAGAATACATCAGTCAGAATTTCATTTCAAATCAGAAATACAATTCAAGTTCAGAATTTAAAATTCACGTTCAGAAAATTACAATTCAAGTTCAGAAAATTCTATATAATTTAAATTCAGAAATTTATTTGCTGGGTGGTTTTTTTATTCTAATTCATACTACATAATGTAATACTTATATGTTATTTGCGAATTTTTGATGCTTCGTTGAAAATGGTGGCTTGGATATACTATACCATAGTTTTCTCCGAGCGTAGAAATCCAATGGAGGACAACTCTTTGGAACAAGTGCATGAAGACGCTCTGGCCATGAAAGTACTTCAGTCGACACCACAGTTTGGAAGCAGTTGTGTGGAGAACTTCACAGAGTTACGAGAGGCAGGTGTGAGAAAGACTTGATCTGTGCACACAGAACTTATACTTTACTTGCGCGATTGTGGTCATATCTTCGTCATCACTGGCTTTCATACTCATTGCAGATCAATGCTTGTGACATTAAGTATATAGCTTTATGTCTTTGTAGCTGATCTCTTGTGAGAGGAGGAGAGAGAAGAGAGTAAAGAAGTTTTTCTTCGCTATCTCTTTCATGTTAGCAAAATTGTTTAAGTGAGTTAAGAAGTGCAATGCTTCTCCTTAACAGAGGGTAGGCCTTCATATCCATGTATCAAATTATTAGCGCTAACATTTACCATCTACATACTTTTTTTCTTTTGCATGAAAGATAAATTCTGGACAAACTTTCTGAACTAGAATTGTAATTTTCGAGCTTGAATCGTAATTTTCTGAACTTGAAATGTATTTTTCTGAACTATAATTATAATTTTCTGAAACTTAAATGGAATGTCTGAACTTCAATTGTACCTTTCTGAATTTGAGTTGTAAATTTCTGAATTTAAATTGGAATTTCTGAACTGAATTCTAATTTTCTGAACTTGAATTGGAAACTCTGAACTTAATTGTAAATTTCTGAACTTGAATTGTAAATTTCTGATATAAATATGAAATTCTGAACTTGAATTGTAATTTTTCTGAACTTGAACTATAATTTCTGCACTTAAACTGGAAAAGATGTAGAGGCTGTGATGTATGTTCTTCGTGTTAAATGGACGTGCTTACCCAGGTGGAATTTGACGACCTATTGTTACGCTACTACCGATGATGGATCTCAAATATGACTTATAAATATTGTTACGAATATTATCAAAACTAAGGGTTCTGCCATCTTTAAGCCGATGCTAAGCAGCGACTTGCATGCACATCCATAGATCAATCATATGTATCTACATAACGAATCATCATTATGTCTACACACATATGTAGTACACGCAGCTGAGAGCAACGCACAAGCACATGGGTATGGAGAAGCTATAAAAATTATACACCTGTAGTTGTAGCTGAGAAATTTAGTAACTAACTAAATAAATTCTGGAAGCGCCTTAGAAGATGCCACGAGGAAATCACAGAGTATAAAAGCATCAACGGTAGAAGTGCGCTATGGGCAGTTTCAGTAGCACGCTATCTGTCGGGCAATAGATCAGTTTCATTAAGCTATCAGTCAGTTTGCGTTATAAGCCAGCTAGTTGCAAAGTATAAGTGTTATTGTGAAGTACTTTAATAAAGGCCATTTTTCCATTATTCAATATTGGAGTTATTTATTCAACAGTTTAGCGATACGAACTTAGTAAAAGGGCAAATAAGAGGATTTGCAGTAAATTCGTTACAATATAGTATTTTACCACTATAGCGAAGCAGCCGAAAAAGTTTAGCGTGGTCGGGCTATATTTTTGATGGTGCTTCAGAGAATGCATACTCGGTAAATGACTGCAACTTCCGCTACTGTCACTATATTTCTGGAAGTATTTTAGCGTAAGGCCAAACCTACTTGACTTTGGATGGTGAAAATTCAACAAAACCCAGCCCATAACAATAAGATGGTAAAAGCAGAATAATAAATCAAATAAAAGATTTGTATATCGTCACTCTTAAATTTTCTTAAAACTTCAGCAAAAATTAATATATCAACAAATCACCTAAGGAGCGCACACTAATAATCGGAAAATCATAAGAATTCTACTTTCTCTCATATCCTTCAAAATACCACTTAAAATGTTCAATCACTCTTGAGTGAGCTCAGAAACTGCACAAACAAGCATACATTCCTTGGTCCACTACTCATTCGCCACACATTCCCTTTAAAATTTACACCATTGCAGCTTCATGTTGCCTAGTAATAAACTTATGCTCATAAAACTTGCACTTCATAATAATATCCGCCCATCGTGCACATACAATCTCTCTTTTGGTGCACGTGCCATGAAACGTGTCCGGAATTCCGGTTCCATATGTGCGAGACAGCAACGCCTTCAGGCGCTTCGAACCGCGTGACATACCATACATTCCACAGCGTTCAATGTCATACGTTGGCATATTTTTACCGCTACAACTTTAATTATTTCATTTGTTGTGTTGTTTGTGATATTTAACTTCTTTTATTGCCGTGTCATCGATTCGTCTTCATTTTATGGAATTTATGATCTAAGCAGCAAAGAGTTTTAGTGTGGTATGTCTATAATTTTACAATTTTCCGGCGGCACATATACATTGAAGAATTTTCACTTAAGTATGTACTAGTGATTGACAAGTTTTATTATGTTTGATAAATAATTTAAGTATTTTTAGCTTTTCTCGACTTGCTTATTGCATACTAAAGTCGTTGATTACTATGATATGATATACTATGCACTATTATAGTTTCTGTTAAGAAATTTGATATTTTAGAGGGAGAGAGCGAGATATGATTTCCAGTGAGCATTCTGATGGCTCTCATGCTCTTATATACGACCACTTATTTTACAGATCAACATCGCAACGGAGCACTCATGAATAAATATGATTAGATAGCAAGACGTAAGCTTAGGACACACGGAGAGGTCGCCTAACCTGTTGTGATACAACAATATGAGCTAGAGCGCTGCACCTTTAGACGCGAAGGAAGCGGAAAGAGCTGAGTGTTATGATCAAAAACTGTAGAGTAATTTGACATTGTTGTAGCTATTAAGCAACCGTCTATAAGTAGAACGGCTTTCCAAATACGGGTGTCCATTGAAATACTTTTTGAAGGATTGTCTTATATCTGCGTAAGGCTCATATAGCTCATCACTATACCCCGTTCGATACTAGTCGTCGGTATAGCGGACAGGAATATTTCTTTCGAACATTTCAAGAGCCATTCTCATCTGGCCTAGTCACCGTCCATGATTCCGAGCAAGTCGTCATCTGTTCGTTGACTTTGGACTTCAGTCATTCTTGCAGTACGCTAGATAGACGATGAAACTAAATATTTAGCAGGCTTATTCCGCGATAGTTAACGCGGTTTGGGGCAAACCCTTCTTCTCATGGAGGCATGCTATCGTCCAACCATATTTGCAGAGGAATGTATCCAAATCTTTATCAAATCTTCACCTCCGTGTTTAAAGGGCTCGGCGTGTAGTCGTCGTTACTTGGCGCCTTGTTATCTGTAGCCGAGATATTGTCATTATCACGTCGTCATAGTCGCGATGTCGGAACGTTTTTTACGTCATCAGGATTAAGGTTGTCGGGTCGTCTTCTCCCTACAAGCTAGCAATAAAGTGAAGTACTCTCATAACTTAAGCTGTGCTGTACTACAGCTATCAGGACGTCATATCATTTCTGCAGAAATTGTCCCGGTCTTAAAAAATTCCGTCATCTGCTGAATTTTAGGGTAGAATTTTTGAAAATTATTCCTCAGCCAGAATTTTAATCTTCTCACCCTCACGCCATTCTGCATTGAGTGTTTATCTCGAAAATAAAACGCCGCCTTTGGTTATTCGCGTCATGATAACGATCAATATATCGCGAGTTGGCATGCTCTACACATCGTGCACAATGCAGCATCTTTTTTCAGAGGCCAGTGTGACATTATCATGTTACCAGTTATCTACGCGGGTTTGCTGGAAACATATGGTGCTAGAAGCTGCGTTACGCATAAGAAAGAAAAGTTCTGCCTCTGCTCGACTACAACTTCAGGCCGGAAGAGAGCTTCATTAAGCATATGTGAGAGCCCCAGTGAAGGAATCAAAAACTGTCTGTTTCGTGAGCGAATTTTCGATGACAAATTTACTTGTGTCACTGCACCACTTCCTCCGTTGCACAGTTACCTGTTTGTATTTTGACTGTAGGAGTGTTCCGAGCCGATATTTAGATGTCTTAGAGCGCGCACACCAGGACACTGGAACTCTGTTTGCCGTCGATCACGACGTTATAGATTTGGTGGCTTGCTTTCCGATCAGGCGACAGCCATGTGGCTTATGTATCTTTCTCAGCTGAAACCTGGTACTGCAAATGACCACAGTTCGAGCCGCGGTGAAGTCAATCAGCCTCAGCCCGTTGAGAAAATTTTCATCGTTGAGGCTAAATTGTTCGACTGTAGGGCCAAGACTTCTTCCTTGAAAGCCGTGGACATAAAGTCGCCCCGCATTATTTTAATACAAGGGGAGTTATCTTTGTATTCTCCGCTCTTCATCCATTTATAATTTACAGAGACATCTAACTGCCCACATTAAACCAAAAAATTTTCGATTCTTGGTTTACCGTTTTCAAGTATTCAAAATATGACACAGAAGAGGGGACCATTGCGAAGCGAATTTGCCTACAAACCAATTTGACAAGGTTTAACGGATACTCGTTCTTATATGCATTTCTAGTTATGATAACTGATTTCTTCGTTTTCCCATCTTCAGTGTAATTTTACGTTCGCTAAACTGACACTGAAGATGGCAAAACTCGGGAATCAGTTTCTTTCTAAAAGGATATGAATTGCTATTTATAGTAGCTCTTCCAGAGTTATGAACAGAGTTTTTACTGTCGTCAATAAACCACAACAACTTTAAATTTTTTAAGTTGCCATCTTCAGTGTTAGTATAATAATCAATATGTGACGCAGAAAGATGTACAATTTCGAAACAGATTTACTACAAAACAAAGTTTTATATGACGAAATAACGATGTGTTTTTTGTCGCATCTCCAGTGCAATTTTTTGCCCACTGGGTTGGCATGAAGATGGCACAACTCCGGTATCGGTTTCAGATGAAGTAAAATCGATCCAAAATTCACTGCTATTCAGCTAACTTTATAGTCTTACTAGAAGACCCGGCAGACGTTGTCCTGCCCTAAATTTGGCCTATCTGCATACATTTTAATAAGCTTTTTCCGTCTGACTCTGCCCTCCCCCCTCTTCAATTTTTCCTAATCCTTTTATTCACTCCTCCCTCCGTCTTTTTCGCTTCATCTATCTCCATCTTCGTCTCATTCTATCACTTTCTCAATCTCCTTCTCTCTTTTCTCTTCTCTCAATTTCTTCTCATTCTTCTGCATCCCTTATTGCCTGTCCCAGAGGGTGGTATGTATTTTATGTCCCAGTCCCAGTCCCACTCCGAGTCTCAGTCCCAGTCCTAGTCCTAATCCCAGTCCCAGTCCGTCTCTGGATAATATATTACTCTGTACTAAAGCACTCATCAACAGCTTTCATTTGATATCCATATTGTATAAACACTGTCCAGGCATTCACTGGCCCACGTTTTGGCCTATATCTCGAGACCCTAGTCACCCAGAGTATGAAAATTACCCTCTACACAACTAAAGACTCTCCTGAATTAAAAAAATGTCATAGTACCTCTAAATCGCGGGCCCCCTCAGAACATCTCGGCGGGCCTGGTGATGTGCTATACTTGATATCATTCGCTATAATATTTTTATTGATAAGCAGGTTGTTTAATTAAACACCAAGCAATTACACGGAAGTATATCCGCACCACCTGAAAATATGAGTGCCACTGCGTATACGTAACATTTTATTATTACGTATAAACAAATAAAAAAATTTGCAATAAAATAATATTGCGACTATAAACTGAGATATAACCTATCCTATGTCTCAAGTTAGATCAAACTACACACGGGGTGCAAAACAAATTCAAAATCGGTTCAGTAGTTTAGGAGTCCATCGCGGCCGAAAATATTGTGACACGTGTTTTTTATATATTAAGATAAGTTCTAGATACAGTACCTCCACTAGAGCTCGGAAGAGGGGGTTCAAAACATAAAACAGCTGTAGAAGTCGCATAATTTACACAATTTGTCCCTTTGTTTCCTTGCTGATTTGAAGAAAGCTCTAGCCATGCTCAGTATACCACAAAATGAATATAAAGACGTACATTAAGAAACCATTAAGATGAAAGCATTGTGTTGTGTTATGTTGTGTTGTGCGTGAGCAAAGCAATTTCAATTACAATACCAACAAGTGTGTGAAGCGCCGACAATGCAAGGAGGGTGACAATGAAAGTGCCGTTTGATTTTGCATGAAAATTCTATGTACAGCTATCAATTGCCGCCATCACGTTGCCAAGGACGCACTTGAAAGATCTGCAGTACGGAGCGTGCAAGACGATAGAATGAAGCAAACACTTCAGAGCGTAACTTAGAAGCGATTGCGAATGTGAAAAGTGGGTACATGAAAGCAAGTGAAAGTGAATGAAAGCTCAAACAATTATTTCCACAACAACAACTTCAGATATCATACAAATTTAAATGAATCGAAAAATAGCTTTTACTTATTTTATTCTTATTTTAATTTCGCATTCAATGCAGGTCGATTTTTGTGCATCTTTTAGGCGCACAAACCATATTGAGTAGATATAGCGATACACACACACCCACACATACTCATTCTCACTCACATGGCCTGGCACACAAATGCCAATTCAATACAGAGCGTTTTAGACGCTTCGACAAAACGTAGGCAAGTCTTCGCGCCTTTGCTTATCCACGTTGTGCACTGGAACAATGACCAATGTTTGACAGGACACTTGTGCTCGCTCGTCTTCTTTAGGGCGTCCTCCTTGAGTGTCGGCTGTCAGCATGCCTTGTTGTTGTAAGGATGCTGCCTGTTTGCTCTTAACTTTACTTACGTCTTTTCTGTTTTTGATATGAATAGCATTTTTCACGCTTTTCACGCTTTGCACGCATTTAATTTCGTTTTCTTTTGTTTGTCTCTAAGTGGTTGAAGCACTCAATGTCTTTGTCGAGCTTGAATACTTAAAATATTGTTTAAGTTCATTTTAACCACCAATCGAGGAACTTAATAAAGTTAACAGCCATAATAATATGCCATTAAATTAGTTTAATGGGCTTTAAAAAGCAAAGGACACCATGGTTAGCTGGCACGATGAGTAATATTTAGAATAAAAGCTATTCAAACCAATATTGAAGCCGAGGGATAAGATAAGAAAAGTAAACCCAGCGGGTTAGGGGATCAGAATATACCCGCGGTAGGTATGCCTGTCGTAAGAGGCGACTAAATACCAGATTCAAGGGGCTGTGTAGCGCAACCCTTTCAGGTTGCCTGCGCAATATATAGCTTCTCCAAACCCAATTGTCAACCTCACCTATCCGCGGCGAATCCTGTTTCACTAACAGACGAGGCTCTGGCGACCCCAAGCTCTCATAGGAAACTTGGGGTGGGGAGGGAGGGATGGCCTGAAGGTTTAATGTGGCCATATGAATCGTTCCCGAGATTGTCGGGCTAGCACCTAATGGTGCTTATTACCGGAACGTACCAGATCTGCATACGGCAAAGGACAATCACATCGATAACACTCCCCAAAGCCTTCGGGAGAAACCTTATCACTACAACAATAACAACATAAGGAAAGTAGTATCTTAAGATCTTCCTCCGAAAAAAGTTCTCAGAAAAGTAAAAGTACATAAAATGTGGCCAATTGGAATTAATGGAGAAAATTTTGCGTCACTAATTCTGGTTATACTCCCAGTGCTAAGCTGGAGGCAAGGTAGCCATCGCTGGAAAAATTACGTAATACTAGTAATGAAGCTTTGGAAGATATATGCAAAATCCCCAACATTTTTCGACACGAAGGTCTCGAAACCTCGCAGCTATAAAACTTATATAACTACTTGCATTCGGAAGTAGTATGTTTTTGTTGTGCAGAATTTAAAACAATTGGGATATTCTATCGAGTTTATTCATCCTTCATTAAGGTGTGCATACAACGTTGCATTTAATAGGTAAAGTCCATATGTACCACGGGATCGTGTGTAAGATTCCTGCAGTGGGAAAAGCTCTGGCTCCCATTTCCACCATGGTTGCATGTTGTTAAAGCAGTTCACATCTTGCGGATTAGTTGGTCAAATATCTTTGTTCCGCTGGTGATGTCACCCAACAGACATGTGATTGATGAGGCTACACCTCCCAGTGGCTGAAGGGTCATCTCCGTAAGCAATGTGAGGAAATAGGGCACCTGAGAATCCATCCGTATGAAGCCAAAAAATACAAGCAGGTCCTCAGTGATATCCAAAAAACAGGCGTGGACCTCAATGCCAGAATTGCCCGGCGATCGGTACTTAAAGAAAAAATATCCACAACTAGCAGAAGAGGAACGCACACTCCTTGGGGAAACGCACGTCACTCTACTTCAGCTTCGATCTGGGTACTGTAACATGTTAAACTCATTCTTATCCGAAATCAACCCGACATAAAAATGTATGTCCTGCTTGCAATGTGTCCCCACATGACACCAACCATCTCTTCAATTGTAATGTGGAACCAACGCGTCTAACACCCCTCTCATTATGGTCGACCCCTGTTGAAACAGCAAGTTTCCTTGGACTCCCGTTAGAGGACATTGATGACAATTTGTGATTCGCCGCATCTATTTGATGGGGCGAGGCACTGCTACAACAAGAAAACAATATAAAACGAAACATAAAAAAAGACAAATAGAACGAATAACATTTAGTGATCATGCAAATAAGCGCAGTTTCGGTGTTGGATTTGCGGTGGGCGATAGACTTCGTCACCAAATACTGCCGTTCAGCTATGGAAACGAAAGTCTGGTCGATATAATCATAAAAGAAGTATAAGTACTTTAACTTCTCACTCATCTGCGTTCTTGCACGAATGAAGAAGAAGTGCGATGGCGGGAAACCGCACTCTACGAGCGTCAAGAACGCTAAATGATATAAGAGTGATATTTTACTCCATAGTCGGAAATTTTACCCCCCAAGACGAAGCGTCAATTAATAGTTGGATGGATGGCTGAATGCCCACGCCAGTGCCCAAACATGGGCATACCCGCGCCAGGTTTAATTGGTAAAGTTCCATCAAATAACATAGATGTCCCTGATCAAAAAGCACTCAACCAGAAGAAGAAATTTAATGCTGACGATCACAAAAAGCCCTTGCTAGTATGAAGATTTTCGCGCTGCCTTCAAAAACAACAAAGCTGTGAACATATATCGGCTGGAAAAAGAGTACGATCAAGAACTTCAAGTAAATTGTCACTACTTAGTGAGGGCTTCCTTTCTCCTTCGCTACCAAATTCGATTGTCAATAGGAAAATTTTGTAAGAGTACCATTTCATCTATACGTAGAACATGACTTAGCTAGGGAAGCTCTTGGGGCTCATAAGTGGCTTGCGAAAATCGTGCCTCTCCTTCAAATCTTGACTTTCGTGTTTGCGCAGCTCGACTGGCAGTCCGCCGTTCCTCTGAGTCATCTTATTTTAAGGTTTCTAGCAAAGAGGTTCCCTCCTAAAACTGCAGCAAACCTTGTAGTTAGGCTACCATGTCGGAATATCATCCGCAGGAGTTGACACGGTCATTAAATCTTCCTGTATCCAGCGATTTTTTTTTAATTTTCAGGTGCTACTTCTATGAGACAGCATCTGAAAATCCATGTAGTCTCGAAGTTCGGCATCAGTGTTTGCTACGCTTGGTAAGCAGTATGCAAATGTTTTCTCGGGCTCTACGAAATCCGCGGCGTCTTCTTCGCAGGGGTGTGCGTATCTTGGTTGTTACAAGGTAGTGGTTCGGGCCAATATGTGGGGTTAGTAGCGTGCGCAAATTTTGATTCTGGTGTATGACTGCCGTCAAGCGCGATGCGTTCCATTCGGTTTCGTGCTCCTTTTCAGGAGCCGTTAAGTCGGTCAACATCAATCCGTGAGTGCTGAATTTTCGTGTCTGTAGTATTGAGGAACCCTAACTAACATTTGTCATAAATTTGATGATATTAGTTTATCATTAAGAAAGATTTACCCTCATCTGCAGCCACATCGGCTGAACCGTAAGCGCCTAAAATATTTCGTTTAAGAACGTCGCCTTTATGCGAATCGCGGAGAGATGTCCTTTTACGATGTAACAGGCAACGAAGTCCTTACCAACCCAAGGCCAACACAGTGAACGTACTGGAAGAAATAACGCTAGTAACAACAAATCGGTTTAGTTGTTCTTGAATAAACAGGCATTCGGTGAATCCGATCCCTTTGTGTCTAGTTCAACCAGTTCGGGGCAATGGTAGCCTCCTTTAAAAGGAACCGTACATTTCTTTGTGCATGCTCCAAATCATAATTCTTAAAAGGTTGCAAGAGTTGCCATCAACCGACCTCGTAGATCTCTTATGCAGAGTACGAGCGGATTTCGCACCATGGACTAAATTGAAAAAAAAAGTTGTGAAAGAAAGGATACATTCATATTTGTAATAGGATTCCCCTCACGTAGGTGAGGTTGACAATTGAGTTGCGGAAATTTGAAGCTATAGAGGTTTGCTATAAATATTATGGGCCATCTTTTAGGAATCAATGGATGAGGAGGAATTTCTGATGGCTCAAAAAGAGTTTAGAAACTCAAAGGAATGCACAGCTTGGGATTCTTCCGCGACTGTGTTAAAAGAGTTTAAGTCGTCTCCGTCCTAATGATATTCACATCCTCATTTTAAGGTGCCAAGAATGCCCTTTCACGAAGCCATTTATAGATTGTAAAGATAGATTCAATATTTGGAAAATGCACTAGCTATTAAAGCTTCAGTTGATGTCATAATTTCGCAAAATCTGCTAGTAAAGAGAAATAGGAATTTGCCATAATTAATTTCAAGAAGTTGCTTAGCAGAAGCTGCTGCTGAAGTGTTTCCGCCAAAATACGCTCATGAAAAAGTACACATTTACTTCATCTGCGGCTGTTCCAGCAAGTAAGAGGAAAGCACCACCTCTGGGATGATCAATACACCTCAAATCCGTAAGGGTTCGGTCTCGAAAGCTTGCAGGCGACTGCTTATAGTCATGGTGCACTCATCACACACGCTCACTTTGGCCTGACCGTTTGCTTATGTTGCAAATCGGTGTATCAGATGTTGGCAGACAGTGGTAATTTAAATGCGGAGTGAGCTGTACGTCCACCACACAAAGGGTATCGCGGTACGTGAGGAAAGCAACTGCCATAGTGATTTCTCTTTTTGCTTTAGATCAATTAATATAAAATTTAGCAGACAGTTTTTTACCCGGTTCCTCCACGCGCATCCAAAAATACCAATCCTAAAGATAACAAACCCCAAAAGAATACTAAAGGTATAACAGCCAAACCCAGCACTGCATCAAACTTTACGTGTTGAAATAACCTAATTTTACGGCGGCCATAGTTCTAATCCCGTTTGTCTTCTTTTTCTCAATTCCATATATTACTGGGACTGTTAGGAGTCAAAGGTCATATAGCTCCTTAGCAATTTTCATTATCCTACCATTAATACATCTAGAGATATGCAGTATGATATATTCCATTTTTATGTGAAGTGCCACGCCCCCTGGCGTTAGGTGGTGTTAGGAATTGACCTAATATACTCCTTACTAAATTCCAATGTTCTATGCAGCAATACCTTCAGAGTTATGTAGTACCAAAAATTCCATTGTATGGTGAGGTTCACGCTCACTTTTATGTATCCAAATATTTTTAGCCTAGCGACCATCCTAGGAAGGTTTCTAGTCTGTGTGGTGCAAATTGGTTGTGATTGGTATATCCGTTAGGATGCAACCCGATCTACATACATACATACATACATTAATTTGAATTTATATAATAGTCATAAGCGAGTTGAAACCTTTTAAGTATGCTTTTGGTTTCAACAAGCTATAGAATTAACCAAAGAGATAAAACGACTATGTGGAAAAAGCTTCAGAGCCCAAATGGATTCCTGAAGCAAATATAGAGGTTCTCGAGGCCAAATTATGACATATCACTACAAAAGTCGGATGTAATGTAAAAAACCTACAGTAAAAATAGTTTTAACTATATTTGCAAGGATCAGAAAAAATTACACTAAAATTTCCGAAACCCTCTGTATCCCGAGAACGGATAAGGTCGATTGGACTATCAATATAGATATAATAAGAAAAATTCTATAAACTTTTCTATCTATCGTTTTTAAAACCTTATATATGGCATATAAATATTAAATGCCTACTTCAAAAAGTTCTTCCTCTAGGTAAGTCTTCTTATCCAATCGAATTTCTAATTAAACTACAACATAACCATATGAAAATATTTATTGCTTTTGATATCCATTTCAGCAAACCTTCACTGAAACCATAGCCCGCCCACTCCAGCTAAATTAAAAGCTGATGAACGGCAGAAATATGATGCAATAATAAACCGTAACAAATGAATTCATTTTCCGCCAGCTCAAATAACGCCAACCATTTGACTTAACAAAAAAATGCAATTTGCTTGCCCAACGTTCAATATCCCTTATATCCTCCCCCCACGCAAACTACACATTTCAAATGTCCAGTCACTGGGCCGTTAAATTAAATTTCGAACTTTTGCAACTCAAAGTGCCAAACTACCCAGTAAGAGCGCCAGCCGCCTTCTCCTTAAACGCTGTTAAGCCCTTCATGATGATGGTGAGATTGGTACGCTTCTGATTTGGTTGTGTAATAAGACTTTGTTTTTGTTGTTACTGGTTGTGATTGCGCTTTTTACTGGTGTGTTGTTATATTTGTTACAACTGTTATTATATGCTCGTGTTTTTTGTTGTTATTGTTTGGGTTTGTATTGTTTTTGTACACTCGTGGTTGGTTATAATATTCTAAACACAGCGCGCAGCGTTAATTTTCGCGTCATGGGTGGTCCCAATCATCTAACTTTGTAGCACTAAAACGCTTTTTACACTTAGCTTCAATCGCATTTAATTCTTTTTATCACCTTTTTCGCACTAATTCTCTTATCTACCGTTAATTTCACGCCAACTCATTTAAGCGCCTAAAGTTATGCTACAAATTTTGATTTCTTATTTTCTAAGCACTCTACACTGCGTTCACACGCAATTTACGCTCCAATGAGATGCTTTCACAATCTCAGTTCTACGGGATGTTCACATCAGCACGCACTCAGAATTATTGAAATCCGCCTTGGTTTTAATTTATTTCATTTCATTTGTAGGTTTTCTTAACTCCACTCCTTGTAAACGTTGGCTGTTGTAATTTGCTGTTGTTGTTTGTTTGTATGTTGGTCTTCGGTTTCTTGTTTTGGATCATCAGCACAGGCAGCAGCAGTTGTGGCAGCATACATCGTATTCGTGGGTCATTTGCCATTCTGCAAATAAATGTGGAAAAAGAGAGAAATCATGATGAGTTTTTGTGCTTTAGTGAAGCGTGTTCATTTGCTGATAACGGTAAATGGTAAAGTTTACTGTGTGCAATTTATTTGTTTCTTCCCGTTATCGCCCTCTCCGTCTCCATGTAGCATAAGCGGATTATTTTAATAAATTTTTTCTACTCGGTTTGTAATATGATGAGTTTTGTAAAATTGCGAGCAATTGCATATTTTTAGGCGCATAAGGGGAAGGATGTATCATTAAAGTTGTTTTTCTGTATGGAAATAGTTATTGCATGAAGAATTTCAATAAAGTGCTATTATTTTATACTCGTGTACCTCTTAACAGGGACCCATTTTAATAGTCATTTTCTTTTTTCGAGTCAAAAGAGTTCGGGTCAAAAATTTCGTGGAATACCGGGGATCATATCATTTTCATGACGTAAAATGCATCATTTCATTTTTTGGACTTTTTTAAAAAAAAGTCACAAATAAAAGTAAAATGCTGACACTTAGGCCTTTATAGGCCCATTGTGAAAACCACACGGAATTGTTCCTACTCTCCTAATCAAACCACTTCGTTGAGTTTGTGAAGCTAACTAAGCGCCGTGTATTGACCTCAGCTATATCAGTCAGATCTACGAGAAATATCTTGCCCATAAAACGTTGCCTTCTTCTACAGAGCGCTGGACATTCACAGACTAGATGCCTAACAGTTTCAGGCTCTTCTTCGTTGCCGCAGCTTCTATAATAATCATTGAATGGAGCGCCTATCCCTTCCGCATGTGGTCCACTACAAACATGACCAGTGAGAAGACCTACAACTAAGGAAATATCCCTCTTACGGATGGTGAGAAGCTCTCGCGATCTCTTCTCATTCCACTCATGATGCTGCCAGCTGGCTCCCGCTTCCATCAGTAGAGCCTCCTTTATCTTGAGCTTGCAGGTGGAGAGCGGCATGCCCAACCTCTTTCAGGATGGCGAAAGTGGAAGGGAGGTACCCTTTCTTGCTAGCTCATCCTCCATCTCATTACCTGGTATACCCTTATGTTCCGGAACCCATACCAGATGCAGATTAAGATGTTCAGCCATCATCATCAATTAGTTGTGACAGAGCCAAGTGTTTTCAGTGTTGCTTGACTGTCTGAGAAAATATAAATTTGCTTCTGAGATACTGGCTTCTGCCTAAGGCAGTCCACAGCGTCTTGTATGGGAAGGCGAAACGATCTTTGTATCTCCAATCGTTCCGAATAGACACCCCTCCGACCCTATATCCAGTTTAGATCCATCTGTGTAGATCTGAATGCTGTTAGTGGGCCAATCAATTAAGTTAAATCGGGACTTTTATTTTTAAAGGAGAGAATAAAAGTCCGGCCCTTTAACTATGAAAAGAAACGTAATAGTGAAAAGTTTATTTAAATTTATTAAATTTTCAATTTCATGAGTAAAAATTTTTAATATTTCATTAATTTGAGGTATAATAAAGTTCAAAACTATACGCGAAGCTCTTTATTTTCTTAAGAGTTCAAAAAGATGGCATAAAATGTTCCTTCTTTTTATCTAGAGCTGCATCATATTTTAGAGCGGAGCAAATAAGAAATAAAATAAATGTAAAACGCGGTAACCTCGGAGGAGATTTCAGGCCGAACTTCTCTTCCTACAAATAGAAATATATTCGAAGTGTTTGCCAAATCACTGCCGAGTGGCGACCCCGGGATGGCATTCTTGATCTGTGAAAAAGCAAATGAAAAAAATTCAAATAAAAATTTAGAAAACGAGAACAAAAGTGTATTAGAGTATAAGAAATACCTGGAAAGAATAGGAATTTGGAAAAGCATACACCTATATTGGATCCCAGGGCATATGGATGTATATGGGAATAAAAAAGCTGCCAAGAAAGCTAAGAAGTTCAGAGCTAATTTAAAAATTTGTCAAAAATATATGAGTACAACCCCCCGGCGCCCGTGGTGTCATGAAAGCGTGCTCCACCTGCCACACCGTATGCCCTGGGTTCGCACCCGGGCAAAGCAACATCAAAATTTTAGAAATAAGGTTTTTGAATTAGAAGAAAATTTGTCTAAGCGGGGGCGCCCCTCGGCAGTGTTTGGCAAGCGCTCCGAGTGTATTTCTGCCACGGAAAGCTTTCAGTGAAAAACTCATCTGCCTTGCAGATGCCGTTCGGAGTCGGCATAAAACATGTAGGTCCCGTCCGGCCAATTTGTAAGGAAAATCAAGGGAGCACGACGCAAAATTGGAAGAGAAGCTCGGCCTTACATTTATTTTTTTTATAACCCCTCATGCCAAGTAACATTGCATTCTTTCAATTTTGAATATTGTAAACGAATTTTGGGAAATTCCTCTTATTTCCAACCTTCTACTAACGTTCGCTAAACTGTTGAATAAATAACTCCACTATTCAATAATGCAGAATGGCGTTTATTAAAGTACTTCACAATAACACTTCTACTTCTCGACAGATAGCGTGCTTAAATCAAACTGATTTCCATGCCTCAGCTGGCGCTGCTTTTATACTATTCGGTTTCCTCGTTTGCATCTTTCTAGGCGTTTCTAGAATTTACTATTTGTTTACCAGCTATAACTCAGATGCACGTTATAGCTTCTCATATGCGCATGTATATGTGAGTGATACTTCCACAGATGCCTACTATTGGGAGTATCTCAGATATATACATGTGTTTGTGCTCTCGGCTGCTTGTATGGACATATGTATATACATAATGATTGATTTGTTGATGTGCATACAAGTCACTGCTTAGTGTTGGCTTAGAGATGATAGTATCCCTTAGCGTTGCTAATATTCGTCACAATATTTATTTCCTTTATATTACGTTGACTGAATGTTTGTCCGCACTTTCAATACAAATTTTGCAATCGATTTTTAAGTAACTTCTCATTGAGCTACAAACGTGAAACTTCACAGATAGGTTAAGACATCGGGGCAATGCAGTTAGGTGGCCTACGGATCGCGATAATTAGATAAGAATTTGGAAATTTGGAATTTTGAGATCGATGGGTTACAAACGTGAAAACTTTACAGATAGGTTAAAACACAGTGACAAAGGAAACAAAATGAGAAAAAATGCCGTTAGGTGGCACACGGATCGAAATAATTAGATAAGAGTTTGAACAATTTGAATTCTGATATAGATTTTTAAGTAACTTGTCATTGAGCTACAAACGTCAAACTTCACATATATGTAGGTTTAGACACTGATATAAAGCAATAAATAGGAAAAAAATCCGGCACATGCATCGAAATAATTAGATGACAATTTTGAAATTTATAACCGGCTTTGAAGTAACTTCTCGATGAGTTAGAGACTTAAAATTTCAAAACTTAATTCAAAGATCGATGACAGTAAAAAATATAATACATATAGGGACACGTTTTTATTTTTCTTTTGTTTTATTTAATTTGAAATCAAAGACTAGAAAACACAATTTTGTGGCCCAATAAACTTAAAATTTTAGGTCAACTTGCAGAGCGATAGCTCTCTTTTTATCTCTAGTTAGCTTCTCATAAGGGGTGATGACCGTAAAATTTCGAAAAATTTTAAAATTGGCTATGTGCTAAAGCGATAACTTGCCTTTCTGCAGTTGGGTCCGAGTAAATAATAATCATATAGAATTTTTTGAATTTTTATGCCATACATTTCTGCATATAACAACGGAGCATAAACATTCTATTGAAAATTTTAAGTTTAGGAAGATTTAGCTGCACTTGGGTCTATAATAAATACCTTGGCAACGTTTTTAAATTCGCAATTGGAATCAATTCGCTCCAGACATTGACTTTTATATGGTTTAGTAATTTCAACCAAAGCTTATATTATTCTTTATCGTCGAGGCCTTTGCAAAACCATTTACCAACCCGCTGCAAAACCGTCTCTTTGGGGAATTTGAATTTTATAAGAGAGCAGAAAAACTATTTTTACACTCTCTTTTCTTTAGGAGTTTTTTCAATGATAAATTTAAGTAATATTTTTTTAAATATGTTAAACCATTTAGTTTATATATAATTAATTAAATAATTTAAAAACATGTGAAAATTCTTAAAACTTGCGGCGTAGTATACCTGTTTGTGTCTTATTTAGAAACACATATATGAAATCTAAACTCCTCAACACATAATTTTTCAGAGGACTGGATGCCACAGTATGCTTGTCCCTCTGTGAAAAATTTAGAGCTTAAATTCATAACTGCGTGGTACTTTGATGTCACTTCTATCGGGACTTGAATTTTCATACATTTCATGAATATGAAATTGTATGTTAACTTTGTCTCGAATCTCAAAATTGTAAGTCCTTAAAGGAAAATAGATAGACCCACCTATAAGTATACCGAAATGATCACGATGAAGAGCTGAGTTGATTTAGCCATGTCCTGTCTGTCTGTTTTTAAGCAACTAGTCCCTCAATTTTTGAGATATCTTGATAAAACTTGGTTAGCGGATATATTTAGGTGTCCGATATACATTTGTTGGAACCGCCGGATCGGACCACTATATCCTCCATACAACCGATTTTTCAGAAATATTTTTATCATATCTTCCTCAATTTATCAGATTTATTGTTTATGAAAAATGGATGAAGATCGGTCGTATATATAGCATACGAGTATATCACCCAAAGCCTATTGTTCAGATAAGGAGCTTTTCGTAATTACTGCCCCATTTTAACAGCTTGAGGCTTCAAATTTCAGGAAAGCTACGTATAGAGCATTCATTGTGGTCTGAAAAAATTGTTTTAGATCGGTCGTATATATAGTATGTATCTCATACAACCGATTGTTTAGATAAAGAACATCCTTAATTGTTTTGTGCTTAAATTCACTTGCAAAATTTTAACTTATGTGCTCCAAAGTATTTTGATATCACTTCTACCGGACTGTATGTAAATTTTGTTCCAAATACATAGGAGCCAAATCGGACCACAAATACGAGTTTTTTGAATATCTCCATCCTTGCGCCACCTTGCCTTGATTTTTTTTTCATGGGTCTGTTTGTGTATGTAACTTGTGATCCATATATGAGCCAAATCGGATCAAAAATACGATTTTTTAAATATATCGAGCCATGCGCCACCTAGCGAATTTTTTTCTTTTTATTGCATTGTCGTCGGGTTCTGAACTATATTCCAAGTTTCAAGCTTGTATGTTATCGGGAAGTTATTTAATTTCATTTTTAAAATTCGTAAAACAACGCTACACAGAGTCAAGCTAAATTCAACCTTTTTAAAAATTTCCTGTTTTTCCCCCGTTAGGCGCTTCATATAAGTGAAAGAGCTTAAATGCAATTTTTGAAATCCGAATTCAATTTAACCATTATTTTACAAAATTGATATTCAAATATAAAAGCTATGATTTTTTTTTGGATGGAGATGAATGCACTGAGCTCAGGGCTAAGAAGCTTAAGTTTGCCACATGGTACTATTTGGGTGGTATTGCAATTTCTTGATAGATGGTTTTGCGACGACGTTATATTATTTTATTTAGATTTTTATACCTTTCATGAACATGAAATGGTATATTAACTTTGGTCCGATGTTTGTAACGTTGAGAAATATAGAAGATAGACTCACCATTAAGTATACCGAATTGATCAGGGCGACGAACTGAGTTGATATAGCCATGTCCGTCTGTCCGTCCGTCTGTCTGTTTGAACGCAAACTATTCCCTCAAATTTTGAGACATCTCAATGAAATTTGGCACAAGTATGTATTTTTTTATTATATTAGACATTTGTCGGATCCGGTAGGATCGGACCACTATAACATATATCTCCCATACAAACCGATCGTTCAGATAAGGCGATTTTGGGCATTCCTGTCGCAATTTAGAAAGTATAAACGTGAAACTCGGTGATATATATTCTAATATATCATAGAAGATATCCTGAAAAAATCACTTTGATCGGAGCTATATATAGTTATATCCCATACAACCGATCGTTCAGATAGAAAGGTTTTTGGCAATTTCTCCCTTAATTTAGAAAGTAAAACGTTAAACCTGGTGATATTTATTCTAATATTTCACAGAAGATTTTCATGAAAAAATCACTTTTCGATCGGAGCTATATATAGTATATATCCCATACAACCGATCGTTCAGATAGAAAGATTTTTGGCGATTTCTCCCTTAATTTCCAATATAAAAACGTTAAACTTGGTGATATTTATTCTAATATATCATAGAAGATTTCATGAAAAATCATTTCGATCGTGAGTATATAGTATATACTATCCCATACAACCGATCGTTCAGGCCATTTCTCCCTTAATTTCCAATATAAAAACGTGAAACTTGTGATTTATTCTAATGATCATAGAAGATTTCTGAAAAAATCATTTGATCGGTATATAGTATAATCCCATACAACCGATCGTTCAGATAAGGGGTTTTTTCCATTTTTTATTTTATAATTATCTTAAAAATCGTTTAGGTATGTACATCTGTTCACTATATATTTCCTATCTTATACATCCGATTATTTGGAGATTACGAACGGGATAAGATTATTGTTCAGCCTCATTCATGAAAGGTATGAAGTCTCGGCATAGTTGAGACAGTCCCGTCCTTACTTGTTTTTTTCTTAATTTTAAGTAGACGAATTTCGTAAGTAAAAAATCTCACAAATTAGTACTTACATATAAGTTCCAAGTAATCCATTCTTTGTAGCTTTGATATCATAATGCCTTTCAACTCAGGTATATTATTGATATTTTTTTATTTTATAGGAAACGAAGCAAATTAAATGTTCACTTAATATTTATCACAAACAAGGTACTTCGGTAGAGTTATTGATAATTTATTTCGGCGTCGGAGTAGCAAACGGATGGTTCTGCAGAAATCGGAAATTATGATATAGTTTCTCAAAAAATTGTATATAAGTGTATTTTTTAACGAAACGAGATCTTACGGCTCAGAACAATGTCGAAAGAACATAACCCCGAACGAACTAATTTAAAAAACAATGGTTTTCGAACCAAATAAAAAAAAGAACTTAAAACTCCCCCAACAGCAGTGGCGACATCACGCAAACCGAGCGATCAGCTGCGCGAGCGACACGTTTGGTACTCTGTCTGAAAACGGTATGCGCTATAAATGACGTTTGCACCGTGACCAAGTATATTTTAGCTTCAGAAGCAAAAGATCGAGATACCGATTAACTATATACCCAATGACGGTAAGTTGGTGGTATGTATTTCATATACAATGTTTCAGAGTTTGAGATTTAAGGTGCTCGATGAGACGGTGTAGGAGAAAAATTAAAGGTGTGAGCTTGGTTGGTTAACTGGAATATGCAGGGGCGAGGTGATTACGTGTAAAATGCTCTAGCATGAGTGAGTTGATATGATTTATGCAAGCATTTTGTCTCACTCGCACTCTCTCATAAATGCATAGTGCACTCTATGTTGCTGCAGAATTCTAGACACAGCTAAAAATACGACAATGCCTTGGAAGTTTAACAGAGCGCATTGGAAGTCAGTCAGTCACGCGGCATTCCAGTGGACTTTTGTGAGTCTTTTATAGTATAAAAGAATTTTAAAGAATATGTACATATATACAAGGGAAGCGGATTTTATCGTGCTACGAGAGTGAAAAAAAAATGTTAAGGGCATCAGAAATCCTTTCTTTTCTTTGATGTATAATTTTCACTTCTTTATATATGCACTAATTTTTTTTTAACTTCCAACATTTAATTAAATACATTCTTAAATTAATTATTATATTAGGTTTTTTTCTTTTTAAATTGCACACTATTACGTTTAGAGCTCCGCTTTAACCGTTCACACCACACAGCAGGACTACGCACGAAGAACTAGCCCCAGTATCCTTTTGTGGTCACACACATAGCAGCGCCATTGCTATGGACCAGCATACACAAGATATTGAGAAATTCACCACATCAACTAAACCTATCCTGCTCTTGCTAATACGTAGAGAGCAGTGCAATGCTTGTCTGGTGAAAAGCTGCGTTGCTTGCCTTGATGCTAAGGAATTTCCACAACCTCACAAAAACACGCACACACACACACACATGCATTAATTGTGATACTTTTTTGTACGTGTGTGTGTGTGTGCAAGAGGCGAGGGTGGCTGCGCAAAGCAGGCAACAGTTTCAATTGTTTTTACGTTGGTTGCCCAACACATGCACACAAACCCACATACAAAATCACTCACCTCATACCCACTCCACATACCGCGTTGTATGTATTGCCACCTGCCTAGCTGGCCAATCAAAAAAGCTTTAAGGTGGAGGTGTATGCTCTGCCAAACTTAAACACACAAACACACACATTTATATAATATATATGTAGGTGCATGTGTAGGTATATACACAGAATTTGATTTCCTGTGTTAATATGGCGCTTGCCTGAGCATTTAATAATAAAAAATAAGTAAAGAAACCCCAGTTCTGTTTTAAAAGAATATTGTATACCCCAGTTGGAAGCTGAAACTCTGACAACGCGCAGAAGAAAAAGTAGTTTTGTTTGGTGATTTTATTTGGTTCATCCTTATACACGCTGTCTCAGCCTCACTCTCTTCCGACGCCATCGCCCTCTCCTCTATCTATCTTTTTTTCTATTACCACAGCGTCTTTCTATCCTCTTCCCTGTACTTTTGCCTCTCTGTCCCCTTTTCTTATCGACGTGCTATAGGCTTGTTATATGCAGTTTTATCATTGACTAAGAAAAGACGTTTAAAGATTTGTTATCGAGTTGTTATAAAATTGCTATCGATGGGAAAGGTAGTCGGTAAGTTATCAGCTTTCCATAAAAAATTAATCAGTTTGTTATCGAAAATATATCGTTATTAATAGAACAGCTATCGATTATTTATCGAAAAATATCGAAACTTTTTCAAAAACTATATAATTGTTATCGAAAATATGTTGATTTTTATCGAAAAATAATAAGTTTTGTTATCAAATAGTTATCGATATGTTATCGAAAAGTTATCAATTTCCCATATCCATACAGGTAGGCGATAAGCTACCAACTTTCTATCAACAATTAGTCAGTTTCTTTTCGAAAATTTATCGAATTTAATAGAAAATTGATCGACTATTTATCGAAAAAATACCAAACACGTTTTAAAGAAGCTATAGATTTATTATCGAAAATATATTGATGTGTTGTCGAAAAGTGGTAGGTTTGTTATCAAAGAGTTAGCGATATATTAACGAAAAGATATCAATTTTCTATCCAAAAGTTACCGATTATCTATCGAAAACATATATCTGTCGCCAAAAACTATTTTGCTATCGAAACGTTTTCGATATGTTATCAGAGTATTGCCAAGTCGTTATCGGCGTGATATAAACTTTTTATCGAAAAGTTATCGATTTAGTGTTACACGTTTTTTAGAGTGCTACCAATTTCTCATTAGCGTGTTATCGATTTGTTATCGAAAACTTATAGATAGAAAACTATCGATAATGTTTCACAAAAATATCTACATTTGAATGCGTGCTACCCCTTTTTATTATATTCTTTCGAAAAGTTATAAATTTGTTAATAAAAAGTTATCTCACTTTATCATTCATTTCTACTTCCTATCTCCTTCCTTTCCTTATTCCATCTATCTCCCTCCACATTTAAATTTAATTCTCCTTCTCTATACGACTCATTCACCCTCACTCCCATGACCCATTTTCATACCTATTTCTAATCCGATCCCGCTTTTGCGCCCAGTTTCACATCCAGTCCCAATCCCATTCCCACTCCCACACACTTCCGCCTCTACTTAATGCCATTCCCATCATAAATAGAAGCTCTGTACGGAATATTTGGCCCTTTTTTCAAATATTTGCGGAAATTTTTATAATGAAACCTCTGCATACTCTCTTACTGATGCCGTCAATTTTTTTGCAGATTTCTTCAGCTCAAACTTCGAGTGTGATACTGTTTTGCCTGATGTGGTTGAGCATACTGATGTTGATACTCAAATAAATTTTGGTGAACTTTCCATATCACTTCATGATGTTATTCGGGGAATTTCGGTGTTAAAGTACTCAAAACAATTTGATGTGGATGGACTGTGTTAATTTTTTCTAAAAAATACTGTTGCAATTACTTATCCGGTTTTGATTAATTTTCAATAAATCTCTAAAGCCGGGAGTTTTTATAAATGCCTGGAAAATAACTTCCATTACTCCAACTTTCAAGAGTGGCATTAAGAGCAATATTGCCAACTACAGCCCAATTTCAAAACTTTCCCGCAATATCGAAACTTTTCGAGATTATAATTAAGGAAAAGATATCGTTTGCGGTAAAAAGCCAACCAGCATGGTTTCGTGTCCGGTAGGTCGACTGTGACTAATTTTGCTGTTTTTACTGAATATTTTCTCTCTGTCTTTAATAATAAGAGCACAAGTAGATACCATCTACACTGATTTTTTTAAGGCCTTCGATAAAGTTAGCCATAAGTTACTACTTTTAAAACTTGCTGATCTGGGATTTCACTCCAATATTTTATCATGGGTGAAGTCTTACCTGGGGGATCGGAGTTGTGCTGTTGTGGTCGATGGTGTCAGTTCTCATTCTTTTACCGCGACCTCTAGTGTTCCTCAAGGAAGTGTCCTAGGACCTCTCCTATTCGTAATTTTTATTAATGACATTCGGCATTGCTTCATTTACTCGAATTTTTTGTTGTACGCAAATGACTTGAAAATTTTTACATCAGTCACAAATCAGGCAGATTCCCTACGGCTGCAGTCTGATTTTGACAAAGTAATAGATTGGTTTAGTAGAAATTGCTTACATTTAAATATTAATAAGTGCTTTCACATTTCATTTTCAAATCCGTAATGGTATTAACGCCTCGTATCACATTGGTGTTTCTGTTTTGAAAACTGTTGATGAAATATCCGATCTTGGATTTGTCTTCGATGCTAAATTTCTCTTTCAAAGTCAACTTAACTGTGTTATTGCTAAGTCATATTCAATGCTTGCGTTCATTCGCCGCTTTAACTCGGATTTCCATGATCCATATACGTTAAAGCTACTATATGCATCGCTTGTACGGTTTAAACTGGAATATGCTTCCTGCGTTTGGAGACCATACCACGCTTGTCATATACAGCGACTTGAAATTATCCAGAAAAAATTTTTTGCGTTTTGGGCTCCGGTCATTACGTTTTCAGGATCCCTTACCATCTTATTACTCTAGATGTCTACTTATAAGGCTGAAGTGCCTGGATAGTAGAAGATCTATTCTAGCGCTGACATTTATTTATGATTTGATAGGGGGCACGATTGACTCGTCGTTTCTTTTGGAGCGTATTCGCTTTAATATACCATCTACAACACTTCGAAACCATGATATTTTTTATTGGATAGAGCCAGAACGACATACATATGTCGCTAATTCGCCTGTTGCTATGGCATTGAAGAAATTCAATCTTCTTACTAATGCCAGGGAAATTGATTTTTCTGTAAATAAATCAAAGTTTAAACTTCTACTAGTAAATGATTTGATATGGTAGATAATATTTAAGCTAATAATTTGTAAATAGTCTGTAAGGATATTTTAATTTGTCCTAGATTTACTTTGAAATAAATAAATAAATAAATAATCCCTAAAATGTTCATCAAATGCTCCCGTAATCTTTCGGTATGAAAGAACGGTCCCGAAATTAACTACAACAATAACAACAACAGAAAATGATTCTGCAATGCTGTCATATAATCCAGAAATGATCCTGATAACAATAACGAAAAAGTGTAAGCCCTTAATGTGTGCTAACGCATTTGGGTATACAAGGCGAATATTCTTGTCGGTTTGTCATATATTACAGACAAATATTTTCTCATTTCCAGCAATTTCAATGCAGCCCAATCGTGCGTAAATCATAGTTATTTTGTTGCCAAGCAATGCGCATTGTTTTTAGCTAGAGAATCATTCATGCCAGGGCGCTGTGTGGCACTGATATATGAAATTCCATTGTTTTCACACAACAATTCCACACTCAGTCCTTTCCTGTCGGGTCTTCTTTTACTTCTCCTCCGGACAGACTCATTTCACTACAAGCCATTTACATATGTTTGTATGTGCGTGTGTAAACTCCTCGGTTTAAATGTATTGTCTTTTGTTGACTTTTCGGCCATTTTGAATTTACCGTTACATTTACCCACCAGTTTATGTATGGTTCTATTGGAATTTTTTCGACTTTTTCTATGTTACTTTTTATGATTTGTGAGCTTAAAATAGATTTATGAAGTACACTCATATGATGCATATGAATGTATTGATGTATGACGTAGGTCGATTTCTATATATAACATGGGTATATTCTTTTCAATGCTTAAAATAATTTATTGTGGTAGAAGAATTTAACCTTAGCCCATTTTTAATTCTTTTTATAATAAGACATGTAATTTAAGGAAAATCGTACACATCGACGTTTCAAAATCGTGTCACAACCATGGCACTTAAATCTTTGTAGTTTTAAGTTAAGTACCGTCTATTGTACCATTTTTCTTTAAAGTTTGCTGACATACCTTTAAAATTTTATGGAAAATCTTGCGAGTCATATTAGCTTTTTTAATGAGCAATTTATTGTCAAAATGTCACAACCGTGGGGGGTTTCAGTATCAAGAACAGAAATTAATACCTATAGCTCGTTCAATTTGGGAATGGTTTTTAGCTATAAAAACTCATAGAAAGATGATTGAAAATATTTGAAAATCGATTTGTTTTTTCAAAATTTTGGGTTAGTAAAACTGAGAGCTTCCGGAGAATCGCCCCTATAAGTAAATAATGTCAACATTCAATTCCGATAACGATAAAAAAAAATGTAAGGCGCGATAACCTCCGAGCTTTAGGCCGAGCTTCTCTTCCAATTTGCGTCGTGCTCCTTTTAATTTTTCCTACAAATTGGCCAGACGGGACCTACTTGTTTTATTCTGACTCCGAACGGCATCTGCGAGGCAGATGGGTTTTCACTGAGAGCTTTTCATGGCAGAAATACACTCGGAGTGCTTGCCAAACACTGCCGAGGGGCGACCCAGCTTAGAAAATTTGTCTTCTAATTGAAAAAATTTGTTTCTAAAATTTTGAAGTTGCTTTTCCCGGGGCGTGAACCCAGGATCTTCGGTGTGGATGGCGGAGCTCGCTACCATCACACCAAGGTGGCCGCCACTAATGATATGGTGCAACAAAATACAAATATAAAAGAAAATTTCAAAATGGGCGTTGCTCCGCCCTTTTCATTTAATTTGTCTAGAATATTTTTAATGCCATAAGTCGAACAAAAATTTACCAATCCTTGTGAAATTTGGTATAGATTCTATGACGATAACTGTTTTCTGTGAAAATGGACGAAATCGGTTGAAGCCACGCCCAGTTTTTTATACACAGTCCACCTACTGTCCTTCCGCTCGGCCGTTAACACGATAACTTGAGCAACAATCGATATATCTTTACTAAACTCAGTTCAAGTTCTTACCTGAACTCACTTTATCTTGGTATAAAAAATAGTCGAAATCCGACTATGACCCACGCCCAATTTTTTCGATATCGAAAATTACGAAAAATTAAAAAAACCATCATTCTATACCAAATACGAAAAAAGGATGAACATGGTTATTGGATTGATTTATTGACGCAAAATGTAACATTAGAAAAAACTTTGTAAAATGGGTGTGACACCTACCATAATAAGCAGAAGAAATGAAAAAGTTCCACAGGGCGAAATCAAAAGTCCCTGAATCTTGACAGGAATACTGCTCGTGGTATTACAAATATAAATAAATTAGCGGTACACGACAAATGATGTTCTGGGTCACCCTGGTCAGCATTTTGTTCGATATCTCGAAAACGCCTTCACATATACAACTAAGGGCTACTCGCTTTTAAAATACTCGTTAACACCTTTCAGTTGATTCCCATATCGTACAAACACATTCTAGATTCACCCCTGGTCCACCTTTAAGGCGATATCTGGAAAAGGCGACCACCTATAGAACCAAGACCCACTCCCTTTAAAAATACTCATTAACACCTTTCATTTGATTCCCATGTCATACAAACACATTCCAGGGTTACCCTAGGTTCATTTTCCTACATGGTGATTTTCCCTTATTTTGTCTCCAAGCTCTCAGCCGAGTATGTAATGTTCGGTTACACCCCAACTTAGCCTTCCTTACTTGTTACTTTCATTTTACTTCTTCCTCTCTTCTGCTCCTTGTTCTTCCTTTGCTTCTGCCTTTCTTCCTCTCTTGATCCATTGACCACTCCCTTTCTTTCCACAATTTGCCCGCGTCTTCCCACATTTTTATCGTTCTCATTATGAACACTGTGGACACATTAAGTCTATGTGAGGTCTGTATAGACCACCACTTCAAAGTCCTTATCGTCTCCAAAGGCTATGGGAATGTAGTAATGTGGTCAGTCTTTTGCAGGGTTGAGTCCTTCTTTGTCGAGTGATTGCACTGGTCCACACATTTTCTCGGTGCTTGATGCATCGGTACTTCGTTTTGCCGAGTGATAGCGATCGCTGTGCCTATTGGTTCCGTTCCAGGATAGTTGTGATGAGCGGATTGTAGAGCATGATTTTTGTTCGTGGAGAGATGACTTTACTCCTAAATGGCCTGCTCAGTCCAAAGTAGCACTTGTTGGCAAGAGTTATTCTCCGTTTGATTTCTAAGCTGAATTCATTTCGCTTTCAATGCTGGTTCCGAGATGGGCGTAGTATTGAGTTTATATCCATCAACATTGACGTGGTTACCAAGGCACGAGAGCGCCGACGCTTTCTCGGATGACAGTTTTTGTAACCCTTTCTCCTCATCTCTGAATCCCGCCCCCGTGAATCTGTACTAATTCCTGTTGTTGATATCTTCTACTTCTTCTTCTTCTTCTTGTAGTGATAAGGAAATTCTCGAAGGTTTGTTTGAATCGTAGTTGATGGTCCCTTGCAGAATACTGATCTTGTACATTCCGCACAATAGCCAGATCATCTCTGGAACGATTTGATATAAACACGTTGATGCTTCTATATAACCAGGATTCGACAGGGGTAGACGAAGTTGACAGTTGGGTTGGAGAAGCTGAATATTACGCTTACAGCAGCTTGAATCCCAATACCGGGATCGGTACATACCTAGTACATTAATACTGCGTTTTTATTCACAGGAGGTTGAGATCTAAGATGCCAAACAAGTTGGTAGTAAGTTTTTTCCTCTTTTCTTTATCATAGTTGCCCAAAGTTTAGATTGTAGATCCATTAGCTCCAACTGGCTACGCCCATTGGTCATTTTGAAATGAAAGAAAGTTTGGTTGTTGGCGCTGACAACCGAATATTGAAAGCTTTGGCTACTAAATGCTTCTGCTACGAAACTTATGTTCAAAAATTTAGTTTTGAATAGTTCCTCCCCTAATTAAAAGAATACAAAGGCAACCAATTTAAAACTCCCATAAATAAGTGCCAAATAATTGCATTAATTAAAAAGAGATGCAAGATTAAGATATCACAGCAGCATAAAACCTCTACTCCAGACACTCGTCCACAAATCTAATAAAAAGGCAGCAATGAAAAAATCAAATGCGTAAACTTACCCCCCTCCTACCCTAATTAAAATGTAACTATGTATGAAGAGGTGATTACACTCTTCGTACTTCAATATTGACTCAATAAACGTAAGGATGAGTATGCACTTATTGCATGACGTAGATTCGGTCGATGCTTAACAACCGGATATTATCAAGAATTACGCATATATAACTCACAGAGAGTCTCACGTAAATGACGGCAATCATCCATCTCGCTTAGACATCTTTAATTTGCCTTTTTCACTTTCTATCGCTTTCTATGCTGCAAATATTGTTGACGGTGGTAAAGTGGGCGACGGGCGACGGGCGACGAGCGGCATTGTAAATGAAAATGTCTGCAAGTTAATTTACCGTTTATGAAGTGTATATTATTAACTTTTGTCCTTGAGTCCCGGACAACCATTGCCATGATATATACACACTTATGTACATGCACACATACATAAAGACTACCTGCGCTTTCACTTGAACGCTTGACTCCCCCCTTCCGTCAAATCAATCAGCTACTTCCATAAGTTAATAAAAAAAGTTTTTCAGGGGAAACATTTTTTGCGATGTTCGGAAGTGGACTTTAAAGTTTTTTCGAATGTGAAAAGTTTATCCTTTTTTTCTTTCCATGGACAAAGTTTCGTGATCATTATGGACTTCTAGCGAAATTATCGCAATTCAATTAGAGTACACGAACTAGGCCAAAAGGGTGGCTATTGAGCATGGTCGCAGAACCAGACACATTTGCACTGGTAGTTTTGCTTTCTATGACCGAGAAAAGAAGGTGAAAAACGGTATGCTGATGAAAGTGAAAAAAGGCAAAGTAAGTACTTAATGTCATCTTGTCACTTTGCAAATAAAAATCTGGCTTGCTCAATGGGCGAGTCTCGGTTTACCCTGGCATGTAAGAGTTTAACTAGTGTCTAGCAGCGAAGCGTTCACGCTTTGGCCGCCACGGCTCTGTTAACGGATATATATTCGAGAGTGTGAAGAACCAGCATGAACAGCGAAAATAATTTCAGCTTAGAAATTAAACGAATAGTGAAGGAGCGGATTCAAAGGGTTGACGAGCGAAAAGCAAAGTTGTATAGCTTCACACTGTCGCAACCCAATTGTCAACTTTATTTACCCGAAGAGAATCCTGTTAGTTAAATAATTGTATCATACACGAATTTAGCAGGCGATACTTGGACGACCCCAAGTTTCTCATGAAACTAGTGGGTGGAGGCGGGATGACTGCGACGGTCAATATGTTTATAATAGTAGTTCCTCATATGGTCGGGATAGTACCTTAATATGTAGTAGCGTACCGGATCCATATTCGGCAAAGACCAAAAATATCAATAATACTCCCTAAAACCTACGGGAAGTTTCTTATGCTACAATAACAACAACTGTATCAAATGAAGTAGATGAATGAGCTTTATGAATAGCTTAGAGGTTTAAGCGTCAATTTAATGATGGTGGTTATGAGTCTGATGCGGCTCTAGCATGCTAGCCTACCACACCTGAGCTACCGGGTTCAAGTCCCGTTAATAGCCACTTAAAGCAATTAGAAAAAGTTTTCAAAGCGGGTTTGCAATGCTGCAGTGGCCAAACATCCAGAGTGTATGTCTTAACATGGGAACGCCATTTTGTAATAAAAAATTCCAAAAAGCAGCATCTCCCAAATAAGAAGAGAAGCTTTGGCCTATATCTCCTTGGACGTATGCCGCGACTTGTATGCATTTTCTTTCTTTGGCGTGGCCAGTTTAAATCCGCGTTGTAATTCTCAGATTGGTTTTAGTTTAGATCATATCCACCCAGGTAGAATAACGAGCTGCGTCTTCTTATAAGATAGGCATGCGATGACAGGAATCCGTCCTGAGTCTTAGATCGTTGAATGGAAACATGTCATTCAGAAATAAATCAAGGGAAACAGGGACGACGAAGAAAGATAACTCGGAGTAAATAAAAAATAAAACGTAAGGCGCGATAACCCCGAAGAGATCTAAGGCCGAGCTTCTCTTCCAATTTGCGTCGTGCTCCCCTTGATTTTCCCTATAAATTGGCCGGACGGGACCTACATGTTTTATGCCGACTCCCGAACGGCATCTGCAAGGCAAATAAGTTTTCACTGAGAGCTTTCATGGCAGAAATACACTCGGAGCGCTTGCCAAAGACTGCCGAGGGGCGACCCTGCTTAGAAAAATTTTCTTCTAATTGAAAAACCTTATTTCTAAAATTTTTGATGTTGCTTTGCCCGGGGTGAGAACCCAGGCCATACGGTGTGGTAGGCGGAGCACGCTACCATCACACCACGGTGGCCGCGATAACTCGGAGTGGTCACATTATTATGAATAGTCCCACAAAGCATCAGATACATATTTTAACATTGTAATATGGTACAGAGGAGCTGGAAGAGAATTCGAGCGGACAATAACCGTGCTTTTGAATGAAACCAAGATTTAAAGGGCGTTAAAAACTTTCGCAACATTTAAGTCTCCACGTTCAGTTGGGGTAATTCCTGGTGTTCTAAAAAAATCTTTAGGCGGGAGTATAAAAAGGGCGGAATTAGCACTAAAGGGGACAGTATATTCCACCCGAAAGACTACAATCCCAACTTGCTAGAAAAACGACTTGCTTCAGACTAAAATAAGTACATCAAAGGCAAGTCAGTAGATATTCCTGGGAACACAAAGAGTGTACGCCTTAGATGTATTTTTATATATTGACAGGACTTTCAACAATGTTTAGAAACGGTTGGTCATGAATAGTCTTAATTCCACCGAAAAAGCTATATAGCGGCATAAAATTGGTGAGTTGGTACTCTCATGAATCGGGTTGTTTGGGTATATATAGACTTCGTGACCACCGACACGGAAAATACTTTTTCTGTCTTTGTTCACCAGAAGGTATAAATTCCCGAATTGGACTAAGCCTAAGATGGCTTCAGAGATCTTTGCAGATTTCTTGCAGTTGATTGGCTTTTTTACGCCAATTCTGTGCGGTGTTGTTTGTTCATTCCAAAAATGGGAAAAGCTTTCAGCTCTCTCCCGAAAGACTTTAGACCAAACAGTCTATCCTCATTTCTTTCAAAAGCGCTGGAACACTTGATTGATCTTTCCATTTTCGGTATCTCAACATGTTGATGATCCTGGTCATGGATTGGTCTAGGCTATACGGAGGGTTGGGGTGGAGTATTTTGCCATGAGCTCCGTGCTACTGAAATTTTGGTTGCCCGGTCACTGCAGTGTCTTCCAAGCGGCAGTCACCGCATTGAAGAATGCGGTAGATGGGAATTAATAACTTTTCAGACAGTCGGGCGGCTCTCAAACCTTGAGGTCGAGGACTGGAGGTATTGCTTGACTTAACTTGCGGTGGCATTTAACTATTTTTTGTTAAATTGATACTTGCCCAAGTGTTAAGAAATCAGTCCGGCAAGGCTCGGGCGTATTAACTGTTTTTGTCAGTGGGGGCTCTCTGCTTCTTCCTCTAATCTGCTAAGCAAACGCTGGGCTAGCACTACTCCTTTAATTGTGTCGAAGTCTTTCTGGCCCGGTGTTGACTCTTAGCGCTCTACTATTAGGGTTAATAAAAGCTCATCTATCCATGGTTATTGGACTCTAAGCAAGGCACTGCTCAATACGAGTCCATGTGATATGCCTTTATAGACTGCACAGCTTGGGCCAGCTGTGTGGATGACGAGGTGGAATCATGCAGTCACTTTATGCTTAGATGATCAAGTCGTAAAAATCTGGGTGGAGCCGTATTTGATTCTCCATAGGAATTTTCCAATATCGATGAGTGCCATTATCGTATGTGGTAACACAACGGACAATATGAGCAGTTCCTTAGCTTTATAGCTGCAATTGAACTTGACCAACCCGAACCTTAGATAAAAGGGCTAACCCCCGGAGCAGAAAAACATAGAAAATTGCCTTGAAAGAGATGTTTAACTATTTGCAAGTAGAAGCAAAGTGTTTATCTTTGAGTACTTACCTTTAAACCGCCTTTTTTTTTGTTTTCAATAGAGTGAGTACTATTCAAATATCAAAGACATCTGGAAAGCATACATAAATAAGACTGGTGGATCCGGCACTGCTGGAACCGATATAAATTCTACTCTAAATTGAAAAAGAAAGACTCAAATAGATCTCTGAAATGTCGAAGCGTGGTTTGATTACATATTACAACAACAACCATAAACTGAAGGTCTTCTTCTATCGTTATAACATTTTAGACTCTGCCGAATCTTAACTAGGCCTACACTCACTAAACTGCGAGCTCTTAATTCCTTTACTTTATTTTGCATAATTTAATAGCTCGAAACTTAAAATTTAATACTCTCAAACAGCTTTTATTAATTATCACTAAAGACTGCATTAAGTCCTCTTACTGGTATTCACACAAATTAATAAAATGAGATTTTAAGCCTTACCAACAAACATTCATCCACTTTCATAAAGACTAGTGATAATAATACTCGTCCATAGACATTTGCTAACGCCCATACAAAAAACACATCACATTCAATTCACATCCATACAAATGAGTAACTCAACAAAAGTGTGCATCTCATACCGCGACTATCGACTAGAATACAAACGAAAG